>ML782940.1:147939-172622 GCA_009831015.1 Picea engelmannii
TTTAAGATTGAAATAAGCATGGATAAATTACTAAAATCATAGTTGAAAAAACAAATAGAAAATATTGAAAATAGATGAAAAAAACAAGCATTTAAAAAAATAATGTGGAAACATTATGGATAAAAAAAGTTATAATATCATAAAAACAACTAAAAAGGAAGGGGGCACCATTTTAAAAACTTGGTAAAAAATGTTACCACCAGAAAAACTAGAACTATGTGGTCAAGTTGGTAAATATGTTCAAACTTCAAATAGAGTTATAGGTAATGCTTGATAATATGTTTGGATCATTTAAAGACAAGATTAAAAAATAAATAGACAATAAAATTTTAGGGTTGGAGGCTAAGTTGCAAAAAATGGAGATTAGACTACCAGAAATGAAAAAACAAAGCCAATAAAAGAAACAATCAACCCAAGAAGGATAAGTCAATAATCTGTAAAAATTTAATTTATTTTAATTTGAGGAACACAAAGATAAATAACCATTTGGCCCTAAATAGTTTGGAAGGTAAATTGGATATCAAACACATCAAAGAGGAAATGAATAAGCTTATAGAGTTATACCATGAACATAAAAAAAAATCCTTGAACCTCATAATTTTTGGTTTAAAAGAGAATAAATATGAGGGAATTCTAGTCAAGGAATAAATACAAAATAAATTACAAATTGAAACTACTTGTCTCATAGAAACAAAAGTTGAGCATAAAGATAGGTTAATTGAGGTACAATGACTACAAATATGACATACTCAGTAAAACTTAGAGTTTAAAAGGGTCATGAATATTTATAATTTAAAACCTCATTCGATAAGACCAAGCTAAATTAAGGAAGAATGTTCAAAAGGTAAAAGAAGCCACTAAGAAAGGAAAATGGGAAACAATTAGGAATATAAAAGATATTATTGGGGATAGAGAATAAAATATAATAATAAATAAGAATTTGAGACACTTTGGATTCTCTCTTGGAAGGGTCATGACTTTCCATGGAGTAAAGAGATTGTTAAGGTGGATCATGAGTGAAATTGATATTACATTACTTGTTGAAACTTGAGAGCATGAAAAATAAAACGTCCCTAACATAGAAGGATTTTTCTTGTGGCGAGTATAGAACAAGAGATCAAGGCATACATTGCTTTATAAAAAACAACATTTTCTCTCACCTTAGGATTCATAATAAATACCCTTTCAATCAACACATATGGATGAATATTTTAGATATTAATGCTAAAAATATTCATATAGAAATATGTTCTTTTGTACTAATTAATTCTACCTTTTATAAGAAAAATAGTTTAGATATAAATTGTTGTTACAATGGCTTAGAATGTGATATTTAAATTTTGAAAAATGAAGGTAATGTTGGGCATACTTTCATTGATGTATTGTCATTGATTTCAACAGTTGATGATGCACATGAATCTCAGAAGGGAAAGCACAGTGCAGAAACGTGATCGAGATTGAAATCCCCATAAGACAAACTAGTATCATTGGATACACAAGCACTAGATCAAGGGAAAGAATTTATTGCGGAGCACGAAGGGAGAATAAAACTACATGTTATTTCCAATCTTGCAATTAGTCTAGACCGTCAAATCTCTTTGATTCAAAGGTCGACGACTGTGGTTGATCCACCAACAATCGCACAACTTCAATTGTGAAGTTTGGGTGACGAACTAAACCACACACAAGTTATGGTTCTGCAATCCACATCGACCGTTGGATCAAGTTTAGTGGAATGATAGGATAAGAAAAGATGAAGACTGGAGCCTCGAAGTCCCAAAGTAAATTAGGATAGTCGGATCATGTTTAGTGGAAGGAGACAGTAAGCCACAAAATTCCAAAATTAGATGCAAGCCGTTCATTCTAAAGAAACACTTCGGGAAATATCAGGATTGTCAGATCGAGGAAAGTAGAAGGATAGGATAAGAAAGGCCAAAGGCCCGATATCCTGAATAGTCGAATTCTGGACTTTCGTTCGATCATGTTAAGCCTTTTTGGGTTAAAGAATGACCGTTAGATGAAGTCAAGTTACTCAAGGTTTATACTTTGGGGAGTCTCACTTCGAGAGAACTAGGAAGTGGAGAAATCGAATTACCCGAAGTCCCGAAAGTTGAAGTCTTGAAGTGCACATGAGTCATTCGATTTGAGGAACACTTCGGGAAGTATCTTGACCATTAGATCAAGGAGAAGAACACATGTCACATGAAGAGATCTACGTCAGCAAGGACACGTTGCGTAATCAGATGATGACAAGTGTCAATGTCCCATAGGTACTTTAGGCATACGTAAGACACAAATCTAAGCGACATGTGGTATCCAGTCAATCAGTTCCATGTCAACAACTGACGTCAACAAGTTACATCACTTTGGGAGTTTTTACTTTGGGAGTTTTACCACCAGCAAACACGCAAAGTCCCAAAGGTCGAAGTCCCGAAGTGGACATGAGTCGTCCGATCTGAAGAACACTTTGGGAGCATTCTCAACCATTGATCAAGTACAATGGAAGGATAACATAAGTGGAAGTGTTAACCGACAACAAGTGGTCTCCACCACTTTATGATTTATTCGGCAAGTGATCACTCCAAAGGAAATTGGAGCAACGATTATCTGAACTCCTAAAGCCTTGAACTCCCAAAATAAGCATGAACTATTCACTCACCTGTATATTAAGTCATGGTTGTCAATTTGTTTGAAACCTATGGACAAGCCAGGATCATTCAACTAACGAAAGAACAAATGTTGACCATCTGATCTGTTTTGGTGAAATCTGATCCAGGAGATTCTAAAGATTGCAAAGGCCCGACGCCCCGAAGGGCGAAGTGTTGAATAACATGGTCCCAACACTGGACATATGGGGGATAAAAGGAAAAGGGAGAAAGAAGAGATAGTGCTTAAATTAATAATCCTGTGGTTTTGCGCCCGTGGTCACGTGTAAATGGGTTGAAGGAAGAGCCTCTGCAAAAATCAGTTTATGCAATATTTGTAGAGATATGGAATCAAGTTAAAAAGAAATTGATCCATACCTATGATCGATTTATGAAAAACAGGTCAGATGGTTATTAAAATGATTTGTTGTTATGAAAATTCATATTAATGACTTTGTTACTTAAAACAAAGGTTATGTAATATTAAATGAACTTTTTTATGAAGAGTTGTGTTGAAAATTTTAAAGGCTTATAAATATGTTGATATGTAAATTAGAAAGAGGGTATATCAATGTCTTATTGAAGATCAAGAGAAGGAGACAAAAAAAAAGTTATGCAATCCAATGTTTAATATAGATGACCATTATTGGACTGCATATCCTATTTCCATATTGATGAACAAAGGGTGGTAGGGTGGTGCAAGGGCAGGTTGGAGCCTGCAGGGGAGTAGGTGCTTCCTTATCAGTTGTAGCTGATTAAATAGGGGGTTGTAACCTCCTGCAAGTTGGAGCTGGTGAACAAGGGTGTGGGTGCATCTTGATCAGTGGGTTATGATCTAAAGAGAAAGAACATATTCCTCCTATTGTAACTTGTAAAACAAAATTTTGCAGTTGATAGAAAAATGCTTGTGGTTTTCCCAATTGGGTTCTACGATAAAATATTGTGTTCAAATTTTGTTTGCATTGACAAAAGTAAAAATATGATCAAATTATTGTGTCACTGATTCACTCCCCCTCTCATTGACATGATCTAATCCTTGAATTGGTATCAGAGCGGGTCACTTTACTAAAAGTTTAAATCACTTGAAGAGAAATATACATCAGAATGGATCAGCAGCTGAAGATGTCATTAAGATTCCCCTTATTTGATGGTGAAGACTATGTATTTTGGAGTGTTAGAATGAAAAGCTATCTGATGTCCATTGGACTGGAAATATGGGCATTAGTTGAAAAATGATATGGTGTTCCAAAAGTCACTCCCACAGAAGTAGAATACAAGAATAAATTTTGGGAACATGCAAAGGATTTAAACACACTACAAGTTGGTTTGAGTAAGAAGATCCTTGATAAAGTACTAAACTGTAAAAATGAAAAACAACTCTGGGATAAATTGGAAAGTATATATGCAGGAGATTCCAAGGTAAAGAGGGCCAAACTTGAGACTCTCAAAGTACAATATGAAGTTCTAAAAATGAAGGATGAAGAAAATATCTCAGAGTACTTCGAAAGAGTTGATAATATTGTTATTGCAATTATAGGTTTGGGAGTAGAAGTGTCAGACAATGATTTAGTTGAGAAGATACTAAGAACACTACCTATGCTATATAATCCAAAAGTGTCCACTGTTGAAGATCGAGAGAAACTAGACGAACTCACCATGGATGAACTATATGGAATCCTCATAGCCTATGAGTTAATATTAGGTCATGAGAGAATCCCAAAAGGAGAGGCAACCTTCAAGGTGCTCAAGAAAACAAAAAATTAGAAGCAAAAACCTCAATCTAGCCATTATGAAGAATATGATGTAGAAGAAGCCGATTTTATTAAAAAACTTCAGAAAGGATCAGGGAGGTATGAAGACAAGATGACTTTCAAATGTTTTAATTGTGGAAAAGTTGGCCACTTTGCAGCCAAGTGTCCCTATCCCAAGGAATACCATGAAGATGAATAAGACACAAATAAACAATACAAGAAGAAGGGAAAACCCCACTATAAGAAACAATATTACAAATGGAAAAATATTTTTTACTCAAAAGAAGAAAACAACAGTTCATCGAAGTCTAGTGAAAGTGACGATGATGAAGTCATTTTTCTAGGTATTAAAGAGTCTAATAAGATAGAAGAAATTGAGCATGTAGAAGAGTCAGAAGATGAAGCAGAGGGTAATATGGAAGAATAAATTCTCACTTCCTTGGATGAATTAAGAAGATACAAAAACAAATATAGACAACTCAAAAATTTAGTTGAAGAAAAATAAAAACATGAACATAAAGAAAAAGAGACGAAGAAACTCATGAGTGACCTGAAAAAACAAATCCTAGAAGAAAATAGGATGGAAGAAAGTCTGGAAAAGTCTCTTAAAGAGAAACAAATAGCCTATGAAAGAATGGAGGAAGAATTGGTTCACCTAAGAAAAGATCTTGATGCAAAACTTATCCAAACAAGATATGAAAATAGCTCTAAAATCTTAGATAAGATTATAGCCACACAAAGGGATTCAAGCAACAAAAATGGAGTAGGTTATTCTCAAGAATAAAACCAAGATAACTCAAAATCTTATGTAGCTTCTCTCCTTAGTACATTCAAGAATAAAGATGAAGAAAAGACAAGCAATGAACATAACTCTAGAGGACTACCTCCACCCATCAAGAAGAAATATAAGACAATACGAAAGAAGGTTTATCAAAACAGGTATCCACACATTTTCTTTTGTTATTTATTTTCATGCTCTAATTTAAGACACAAAGCTATGAATTGTAGAGCATATGGAAGGAAATACTTGAGGGTTAAGAACTATAACCTTAAGGATAACCGAATAGTAGATCAAGTTAAAAGAAAAAATTACAATTCCTTTGCACCTCTACAAGAAGGGAACTTAAAATGCCTTAGATGTCATAATTATGGAAATAAAGCAAGTAATTGATATTAATGGAAGTCTCATATAAACCAGAGTTCATTAGAGAGAAAAAAGGAGCTTTGTAAAGAAAAAACATCAAAAGAGGAATGGTGTATTTCCTTGAAAGTCCAAGAGAAATAAGATCTATGGTATGGTTACAATGGTTGCTCAAAACATATGCCAGCAAATAAGGACAAGTTTTTGAACTTAAAGAAACAAAAGAGTAAAGTTACATTTGGTGACAATGCTTCAGGTAACATACTTGGGAAAGGCATTGTAAATTTGGGAAAAGAAAAAGCCAAGGATGTGTTGCTTGTTGAAAAAATGAAACCTAGCCTATTAAGTGTCAGCCAAACTTGTGATCAGGGGCACATTTGCATCTTTGATTCCCAGAAATGTGAGATTAGGAGAGAGGACTTAGGAAAATTTGTTGGTACTGCTCCTAGATCTCATGAGAATGTACATATAGTAAATACAAAATTGAATGAGGAGTGTCATATAAATTTAGTATATGAAAGTTGGCTATGGCATAGAAGGTTGGGGCACATTAACTTTGACAATTTAGTAAAAGTCAACAATCTTGGGGAAGTAAGAAAATTTCCAAAGATCACAAAGCCCTCAAATCCTATGTGTAGACATTGTCAACTAGGGAAGAAAACTAGAATAAGGTTCAAAACAAAAGAATTCTCAACCTCAAAACCTTTAGAGATTGTTTACACCGACCTTTTGTGGACCTACAAGGACCAAGATTTTGCAAGGAGAGTCCTACTTTATGATGTTCATTGATGATTTTACTAGAATGGATTGGGTATGTTTTCTCAAGGAAAAATCATAAACACTTAACAAATTAAAAGCTTTTAAAACCCTTGTTGAAAATGAAACAGAGACAAAAATCAAATGTCTTAGATCAGACAATGGTGGTGATTTCACCTCAAACGAATTTGATCTCTACTATTAAACTCATGGAATAAAAAGACAATTCTTTGCTGCCATAACACCTTAGCAAAATGGGATATCTGAGAGAAGGAATAGAACAGTCTAGGAGGTTGCAAGGACTATGCTCAATGAAGCAAGATTATCTGATGGATATTGGAGGAAAGTTGTAGGCACAACAATATACATATTAAAAAAAGGTTAGTGAAGGATTAATAGTAATAAGAATCCTTATGAACTATGGTTTGGGAGAGCTCCTTCGGTAAAATACTTCAAGGAATTTGAAAGTAAGTGTTACATCAAAAGGCTTGACGAGAATCTCGAAAAAATTGATGCTAGATCTGATGATGGTATCTTTTTTGGATATGCTTCTACCAAGAAAACATATAGATGCTACAATATTAGATTACATAAGATTGTTGAGAGTGCAAATGTTAAGGTGGATGATTTAAAAACAATAAGGATCAAACATCAAGAGATCATACTTGACAATGAAGATGAATATGATGATGAGTCAACTGGTACACAATAAGAAGAAGTAGAAGAGAATAAAGAAGAAAAGGAATATATACAAGATGATGATATGGATACCATTGAAGATGAGGAAGATATTAGCGAAGAAGAGAAAAGAGAAGAATCCCCAAGAAGAGACACAAAGACACCCTCAAGAATAACTCAAAAGAATCATCTTGGAGAATTGATGATTGGAAATAAAAGCAATGGATTGCGACAAGAAGACAACTGTTGTATGAGACAAAAATAACACATTTGTCACATATTGATTCTAGCTCAATCAAAGAGGCATGCAAATATGAGAATTGGGTCAATGCTATTAATGGAGAACTGGACCGGATTGAAAAAAATCAAACTTGGGAACTGGTTCCAAGACCAAAAATAAGAATGTCATCGGAACTAAATGGGTGTATAAAAAACAAAAGTGAATGAGAATGGGAATGTAATCAGGAACAAAGATAGATTGGTATGTAAAGGGTATGCTTAGGTTGAAGGGGTATATTTTGAAGAAACATTTTCACATGTGGCCACATTAGAGGCAATTAGAATGTTCTTAGCCTTTGTTAGCTACAAAAAATTTAAAGTATACCAGGTGGATGTCAGGTCAACATTTCTCAATGGAAACTTAGAAGAGGAATTCTATATTGTAAACCAGAAGGATTTTAATTAACTAATAAAGGAAACTATGTCTGTAAACTAAAGAAAGAACTTTATGGGCTAAAACAAGCACCTAGAGCATGGTATGCAAGGCTAGATTCTTATTTACAAGTACATGGCCTCCAAAGAGGATCAATAGACAACAATATTTATTGTAAAATTGTTGGTGATAGCATGATTATTGTGAAAGTATATGTTAAAAATATGCTTAGGAAATTTGAGTTAGAATATTGCAAACCTGTTTGTACACCTATGACAGTTGGATGCAAACTAAGCAAGGAATATGAGTCCAAAGTTGTAGATCCAAAACACTACAGATCAATGATTGAGAGTTTACTCTATGTAATAGCTTCCAAACCTTATGTCAAACAAGTTGTTGGAATGGTGGCTAGATTCCAAGCTGCACCAAAAGAAATCCATGTTCAAGTTGTGAAAAGAATCTTTAGCTATTTAAGAGGAACCATAGATCTTGGTTTTTGGTACCCTAGCAAGGATTCATTCTCTTTAAAAACTTATTCAAATGCAGATTGGGTAGGTTGTGTAGATGACAGAAAAAGTATAAGTGGAGGAGAATTATTCTTGGGAGAATCATTGGTAACTTGGATAAGCAAGAAACAATCCTCAATTTATCTGTCTATCACTGAAGATGAGTATATTGTAGTAGCAAAATGTTGGACACAAGTATAATGGATGAAAAAAACCTTACAAGACATCAAAATAGTGTTTGAAGAACCCATTACTATCTATTGTGATAATACAAGTTCTATAAGTCTCTCCAAGAGCCCTGTCCAACACTCCAAATCAAAACACATTCCAATAAAATACCAATATCTAAGAGATCAGGCTGAAAATAAGAACATTAAATTGGAATGTGTTCCAACACAAGAACATGTTGCAGAAATTTTTACTAAGACCTTAAGAAGAGATATATTTGTATATCTCATGAAAAGATTGGGAGTAGTCTCTCTTACAATATAATATCTCAAGAAAACAATGCATCAATTGGCATCAATTCAGGGGGAGACAATGATCAAAGTCAGGGGGACTCATTAAACCCTTTCCCCTTCATGTCATATGGGGAGAGTAACTTCATAAAGGAAAGCATCATCAAAGGGGGAGTGTGCCTGAAGTTAGAGTGTTTCCCTCAATGAGAAAGGGGGAGATTTTTTGACATACTATCATTGATGTCAACATTCGATGAAGCAAATGAAGCTTAGAAGGGAAAGCGTAGTGCAAAAATGTGATCGAGATCGAAATCCCCATAGGACAAACCAGGGTAGTTGGATATGCAAGCACAATATCAATGGCAGGGATTGATTGTGGAGTGTGAAGGGATAATTAAACTACATGTTATTTCCAATCCCTCAATTAGTCTAGACTGTCAGATCTCATCGATTCAAAGATCGACTACTGTGGTTGATCCACCAACAATCACACAACTTCAATTGCGAAGTTTGGGCAATGCAATAAACCACACGCAAGTTATGGTTGTGCAATCCACATCGACCATTGGATCAAGTTAAGTGGAAGGATAGGATAAGAAAAGATGAATACCGGAGCCCCAAAGCCCCGAAGTAAATGACGACCATCAGATCATGTTTAGTGGAAGGACAGAGTAGGCCACAAAAGTCCTGAAGTAGATGCAAGCCGTCCATTCTAAAGAAACACTTTGGGATATATCAGGACCATTGAGTAGAGGAAATTAGAAGGATAGGATAAGCGAGGCCAAAGGCCCAAGATCCCAAATAGACAAATTCCTGATAGCCAATGGATCAGGTTAAGCCTTTTCGGGTTAAAAAATGACGATTAGATGAAGTCAAGTTACTTGAGATTTTCACTTCGAGGAATCTCACTTTGAGAGAATTGGGAAGTGGAGAAATCAAATTACCCGAAGTCTTGAAGGCCGAAGTCCTGAAGTGGATGTGATTCATTTGATTTGAGGAACACTTCGAGAGTTATCCCAACCGTTAGATCAAGGAGAAGAACACATGTCACATGAAGAGATCTACGTCAGCAAGGAAACATCGCGCAATTAGATGATGACAAGTGTCAAGGTCCCATAGGTACATTGGGCATATGTAAGTCATGAATCTAAGTGACATGTGGTAACCACTGAGTCAGTTCGATATCAACAAGTGACATCAGCAAGTTACATTAGTCTGAGAGTTTTCACTTTGGGAGTTTCACCACCAGCAAACACCCAAAGTCTCGAAGGATGAAGTCCTGAAGTGAACATGAGTCTTCGATTTGAAGAACACTTCAAGAGCATTCTCGACTGTTGATCAAGTACAGTGGAAGGATAGCATAAGTGGAAGTGTTAACCTATAATAAGCACTCTCCATCACTTTATGACTTATTCAGTAGGTGATCACTACAGATGAAATTGGAGCAATGATTATCCAAACTCCCGAAGCTCCGAACTCCCAAAATAAACATGAACCCTTAACTCATCTTTATAACAAGTCATGGTCGTAGATTTGTTTGAAACCTATGTACAATACAAGATCGTCTGCTTAACAGAAAAACGAATGTTGACCACCCAATATGTTTCGGTGAAATCTGATTCGAAAGATTTGAAAGATTGCAAAGGCCTAATGTCCCAAAGGACAAAGTACCAAAAAACACGGTACAATCACTGGATATATGGGGGCTAAAATGAAAAAGGTGAAATAAGAGACAATGTTTAAATTAATAAGCTCGTGGTTCTATGCCTATGGTCACATGTAAATGGGTTGAAGGAAGCACCTCTGCAGAACTCGGTTTCTGCAATATTTGCAGATATATGGAATCGAGTTAAAAAGAAATCAATCCATACATGTGATCGATTTATGAAAAACATGTCCGATGGTTGTTAAGATAATGTGTTGTTATGAAAAGTCATGTTAATGACTGTGTTACTTAAAATAAAGGTTATGTAATATTAAATGAACAAACATGTTATTTATGAAGAGTTGTGTTGAAAATTTTAAAGGCTTATAAATATGCTAATATGTAAATTAGAAAGGGGGTCTATCAATGTCTTATTGAATATCAAGAGAAGGAGACAAAAAAAAAGTTATGCAATCCAATGTTTAATATAGATGACCATTATTGGACTGCATATCCTATTTCCATATTGATGAATAAAGGGTGGTAGGGTGGTGCAAGGGAAGGTTGGAGCCTGTAGGGGAGTAGGTGATTCCTTGTCAGTTGTAGTTGACTAAATAGGGGTTGTAACCTCCTACCAGTTGGAGCTGGTGAACAAAGGTGTGGGTGCATCTTGATTAGTGGGTGATGATCTAAAGAGGAAGAACATATTCCTCCTATTGTAACTTGTAAAATTTTTTTTTGCAGTTGATAGAAAAGTGTTTGTGGTTTTCCCAATTGGGTTCTACGATAAAATATTGTGTTCAAATTTTGTTTGCATTGACAAAAGTAAAAACATGATCAAATTATTGTGTCATTGATTCACCCCCCCTCTCATTGACATGATCTAATCCTTGAATTGGTATCAGAGCAGGTCACTTTACTAAAAGTTTAAATCACTTGAAGAGAAATATACATCAGAATGGATCAGCAGCTGAAGATGTCATTAAAATTCCCCTTATTTGATGGTGAAGACTATGTATTTTGGAGTGTTAGAATGAAAATCTATCTGATGTCCGTTGGACTAGAAGTATGGACATTAGTTGAAAAATGATATGATGTTCCAAAAGTCACTCCCATAGAAGTAGAATACAAGAATAAATTTTGGGAACATGCAAAGGATTTAAGCACACTACAAGTTGGTTTGAGTAAGAAGATCCTTGATAAAGTACTAAACTGTAAAAAATGAAAAGCAACGCTGGGATAAATTAGAAACTATATATGCAGGAGATTCCAAGGTAAAGAGGGCCAAACTTGAGACTCTCAAAGTACAATATGAAGGTCTAAAAATGAAGGATGAAGAAAATATCTCAGAGTACTTCGAAAGAGTTAATGCAATCATAGGTTTGGGAGTAGAAGTGCCAGACAATGAGTTAGTTGAAAAGATACTAAGAACACTACCTCTGCTATATAATCCAAAAGTGTCCACTATTGAAGATCGAGAGAAACTAGATGAACTCACCATGCATGAACTATATGGAATCATCATAGCCTATGAGTTAATATTAGGTCATGAGAGCATCCCAAAAGGAGAGGAAACCTTCAAGGTGCTCAAGAAAACAAAAAATTAGAAGCAAAAACCTCAATCCAACCATCATGAAGAATCTGATGTAGAAGAAGCCGATTTTATTAAAAAACTTCAGAAAGGATTAGGGAGGTATGAAGACAAGATGACTTTCAAATGTTTTAATTGTGGAAAAGTTGACCACTTTGTAGCCAAGTGTCCCTATCCCAAGGAAGACCATGAAGATGAATAAGACACAAATAAAACATACAAGAAGAAGGGAAAACCCCACTATAAGAAAAAGTATTACAAATGGAAAAATATTTTTTACTCAAAAGAAGAAAACAACAGTTCATCGAAGTCTAGTGAAAGTGATGATGATGAAGTCCTTTTTCTAGGTATTAAAGAGTCTAATAAGATAGAAGAAATTGAGCATGCAGAAGAGTCAGAAGATGAATTAGAGGGTAATATGGAAGAATAACTTCTCACTACCTTGGATGAATTAAGAAGATACAAAAACAAATATAGACAACTCAAAATTTTTGTAGTTGAAGAAAAATAAAAACATGAACATAAAGAAAAAGAGACGAAGAAACTCATTGTTGGAAAATATTTAATAGATAGCGAATGACAAATATTTAACAGACAACGAATGCTTTTCATTGATGGAAAGTACAGAAGTAATGATGGCTTGAGTACAACAACGATGATCAACAGGCAAATAGAAGATAAGTCAAGGAAGATCAAATGATCGAAGGCAACGCAACATGGACAAAATGATCGAAGGCCTGAGAATCATTTCTGATCGTTGGATCCCATCCAAAATTTCCAACAGCATGAGGGTCGTCAGATCTGAATAAAGACAAGAAGAGCACGCTGAAGAGTAGGATATATCTCAGGCGTTAGATTTGAGCGCAGGGTCTGACCACCGTTGGATTGAGGAAAGCCTGCACGATCTTTAAAAGTGCAAGGAGTAGAAGGCTCACAAATCCCGAAAGCAGCAGGACCGTCCATATCAGGGGGTTATGTGGACTGTTGATCCGACTCTCTGTCGGATTTTTGGGGATCGCAAGTTGGAGATGACAAGTAATTTCATCCACAGAAATCTCGATTTCGTGTTATGCAAAATCGCGACGTAATCTTAGCCGTAAAATCAAGATCACATCTGAACCGTCAATCCGACTCACGTCAGCAAACCACGTCAGCTAGGAACACATGGCACAACTAGGTAATGACAAGTGTCAGACTGATTCAACATGCCAAGCACATGTAAGTCACGAATTAGGGTGACACATGGCAGTTATTTAACACATGTGATGTCAGCAGACGTACACCATGTCGGAGTTTCGAGGATCGCGTGTTGGACATGTCAAAGATTATTGACATCAGGAATCCCGATATCGCGATATGTGAAATCGCGATGTAATTTGAGCCGTCATATTAAGGTTGAATCTGGACCATTGATTCCAGCCCTTGTCAGAGTTTCGGGGATTGAGAGTTGGACATGTCAAAGATTATTGACATCGGGAATCCCGATATCGCGATATATGAAATCGCGATGTAGTATGAACCATCAGATCAAGATATGATCTGGATCGTTGATTCGTCTTCTTTACGAAATTTCATGGATTGGGATTTGTAAGTGACAAGAACATTGAACATCAGGAATGCCGAAATGTCGAAACCCGATTTAAAGGCAAGATTAATAAAGTTCATCCAATGGTGCGGATAAATTGGAATATGATCGAAAGGTTATTGTTCTCTCTCACAGTTAACCCCTCAGTTATGAATCTATTAGTGAAACGGACTCATGATTGCATTTCAGTTAGAGTTTCAGTTTCTCAGACAATTGTCTTTCTTTTGCCTAAGGAGTTGGGAAGTTGAACTATCGTGTAGTTGTGTACAAAAGAAAACGAGACAGACTGTTTAGGGTGGGCTGTTCTGGATGGAAAATGAACGAAACAGTAAGAAAGGGAAAATGAGAGGATGCGTAGCATGAGACTTAGAAAATGTGCAGAGTGAGATGAAACACAGAGCAGAAGCAGAGCAGAACGACATAAAGAGTAAAAGAAGAGCAGAATGAGAGAACGAGGTGATGCAGAGCATACCTGTTGAACAGACAGAGGAAGAGAAGAGCATCAGAACAGTGTGTAGAAGACCAGATTTATAGAACAAAGAAAGATTGGTAAGAACTGATTTATCTATAAAGTTGACTGTTTATTAGTCATTCATATTCTAGGGAGGTTGGGAGGTGCTAGGAAGGATTGTTGTCCTCAGAAGTTCAAGTGGGTGGTTGAACACAGGGAGTTGTAGCTTCCATCTGGTTGCAGCTAGAGAAACCAGGGTGGCAGGGTGGTGCAAGGGAAAACAAGTGTTCTCTGTTATACAGGTTGGAGCCTGTGTAACTGGAAGTTGGTGCTGGAACATTCAGGAAGTTGGTGCTTCCATCCAGTTGGTGCTGGAATATTTAGGGAGTTGGTGTTTCCTTATAGTGGGTGCTAGAGAAACCAGAGAGTTGGTTCTCTGAAACAAGTTGCAGCTTGTAAAATAGAGGTAGCAGCCTCACATTGAGTTGGTGCTCAATTAGAGATGATGTACAGAACCTAAAAGACTACCTATCATTTCGAAGAAGAAGAGGTTTTCTCCCTTTATGGGTTTCCTCGTGAAAAATCTGTCTCTGTGTATACCTTATGTGTGACTGATGCTTTTTACTTTTACTGTCCATATGATGTATAATGTTGATGATCACTTAAATAAAGATTAAGAATATTTTAATAGAGTTAAAATTGTTTAAGCTCAAAGACAACTGATTCACCACCCCCCCCCTCTCTCAGTTGTATTAGTAATTCCAACACTCATGAGTGACCTGAAAAAACAAATCCTAGAAGAAAATAGGATGGAAGAAAGTCTGGAAAAGTCTCTTAAAGAGAAACAAATAGCCTGTGAAAGAATGGAGGAAGAATTGGTTCACCTAAGAAAAGAGCTTGATGCAAAACTTATCCAAACAAGATATGAAAATAGCTCTCAAAATCTTAGATAAGATTATAACCACAGGAAGGGATTCAAGTAACAAAAATGGAATAGGTTATTCTCAAGAATAAAACCAAGCTAACTCGAAATCTTATGTAGCTTCTCTCCTTAGTACATTCAAGAATAAAGATGAAGAAAAGACAAGCAATGAACATAACTCCAGAGGACTACCTCCACCCATCAAGAAGAAATATAAGACAATAACAAGAAGGTTTATCAAAACAGGTATCCACACATTTGCTTTTGTTATTTCTTTGCATGCTCTAATTTCAAACACAAAGATATGAATTGTAGAGCATATGGAAGGAAAAACTTGAGGGTTAAGAACTATAACCTTAAATATAACCGAATAGTAGATCAAGTTAAAAGAAAAAATTACAATTCCTTTGCACCTCTACAAGAAGGGAACTTAGAATGCCTTAGATGTCAT
The DNA here is from genome assembly GCA_009831015.1 of Picea engelmannii. Lineage (NCBI taxonomy): Eukaryota > Viridiplantae > Streptophyta > Pinopsida > Pinales > Pinaceae > Picea > Picea engelmannii. The sequence continues at coordinate 163,172 of ML782940.1, forward strand.
AATTATGGAAATAAAGCAAGTAATTGCATATTGATGGAAGTCTCATATAAACCAGAGTTCATTAGAGAGAAAAAGGAGCTTTGTAAAGAAAAAACATGTAACAAACCCACTACCTAAATTTAATTTAATTTTATTTTTTACGGTCCTCTGTCTGTCTCGAACCCCTAAATTTCCATGGAGACCCAACGTAAGCTGGCTCTTTCTCTCTCCTACATGGCCTTCTACACCTCAACTGCAGTCTTATAGCTTTCCTTTCGTCGGGGTTTCGAGCTTTCTAATATCAAAGTGCATATGCACCTTGGATCCGCGATCCTTCGATTCCTGATTCCTCGAATCCTGACTCTCCGGTTTGCTGACAGCTGACCCCTCATGGTGGCACTATCCTCCTTCTCTGATGGGATGACAACTGGCCCCCACTCATCGGGGTTTCAAACTTCGCGATTTTGAAATGCAGAGATTTCGTGTCCACGGAATCCCCGATATGTCGATCCCCGATTTTCTTCGGATCTTCGACACGCATCCTAAATGGATGGACGATCCAGGGTGAGCCCTGGTCCATGCGACCACCTCTCGTATAACCACAGCCATATACTTCTATCGGGATTCCTCCTATCGGGGTTTTGACACTCGTGATGTACCAACAACTCAATTCACCGATCCCCGATTCCCGACACGTTCCTCTGCCACCCTAGCCTCCCGGGATAGGTCTTTAGTCCATGTGACCAATGTCTCTATGACCACATCCTTCCCTCTCGTCGAGGTTTCGGACTTCGGTGTTTCACCATATATGGACTTCTCATCCCTGTGATTCCCGATCCTCTGAATCCTGACTGGCTGACAGCTGGCTCCCATCTATCGGAGTTTTGCAGTTTGCAATCCCTAAATGCATAACCACTTTGTCACCAAGATCCCTGATATCCCGATGACCCAAACACCGATCAACAACTTCCTTTCGGGCCTTTCCCTGATGGCACTGATTGCTGCCACACATCCTCCTCAAGATGGACGGTCCTGATCTCTCAGGGATCTCGAGACTTGTGATGTCCTAATTCTCATGGCCTCAGGAACTCCGATTTCCCGATGCCTAATATCTCAATTCTCTACGGATTTCTGACACCTGTCTCCCCAAATGGACAGTTCATATATTTCTAGGGTTTTCACTTCAAACTTCCCCGAACTCCTGCCTGCAGGAATGTCGATATCACGAATCCTAATAATATACCTCGATCTCTGCCACGTGTATCCTCAAACAGACGGTCCAGATCTCCTCGGCGTTCGAGACCTCTGATGTCCTAGACACCTCGTCCCTAGAACTCATGAAATGCCAGGCTCTGACTTCCTATGGATCTCTGACATGCATCCCAAGTGGATGGGCGGTTCAGATCACTCTTCACGTTTTCGAAACTTGAAGTATTTTGATTTCCTTGTTCTCGAGAATCCTGATATGCCGATGGATGGGATCCCGATGGTAACCCTTGGACAACTCCGGTTTGATCCGACGACTGCCGGGTAAATGGGTCAAGATCTACGGTCTATATACATCCTTCCTGCGCACACTCCAGAGACTAAACTCCGAGCATCTTAACCCGATCCCACGACCGACGAGATTTTTTATGAGATCCAACGGTTCAAATTGTTCCTCCTTGTGCATTGTTCCACTACTTCGTGGATGTGGAAAGATCAATGGTCCAAATGTTGTCCTGGGTCTTAGGATCTACGATCCTGATTTTCTCGTTGTTCACGAAGATAGAGGGAGAAAGGGGCAAGGTATGTAACATCCTCGTTACTTCCATCAATCTAACGATCGTGAATGGCTATGGGTCATCCGACGAGATCTCATTCCTCGATTTGTTACATATCCCTACACTACTACCTCGGAACCTTAAGAGGGTCATTCCTCCTCGTACAGGGTTAATGAGACTTGCGCATTCAAGTCCCTTTTCTGGGTTTTTGGTGAACCTTTCTAAGGAGGGAATCTCTATGAAGAGGTCTATACCGGGGCATTTCCAGAGGTAGATAAGGGTAAACAGCCTCCCGAGAACGGGCTAGAAGCCTAACTTAGTTCGACTCAAACCTAATTAAATTCATTTATCAACATAAGCCATGCATGGTCTTTCTGTTATAAGCATATATCTAACATTACCTATCAAAAACACTGCACATACATTCTTATATGGTAATTGTTCACCATTTCACAGGTTATGAGCATATATGTCAGCATATGAATTTCAAGATGCAATATGAACAAAACACTTATCAGAAATAACTTCAGAAGTGGGTACGACTACTGATAGGGGTGCTCGTTTCCACCCTACCATAGGCGTAGCGACTCCCAACAGATTTACCACTAGCCACCCCCGAGATGAGACCACGATGCTCTGAGACTGCATCTCTCTGTCTTCCAGTGACCAGGAGCGAAGGTTGCAATCCTCCCTCTTTGCTATCACTCACTCTGCGTAATGCCAGAGTTCCCCTCGCATCTTCCCTCTCAATCGCTTCGCCATACACCTTATCCTCTCGCGAGGTTGTGTGTGGCACGATTACCCTCACGCTGGTCAGTCATGATGGCTCTACGGATAGGCAGTTCACCTCCCCATCCCTCATCAAGCCATCAACCTACCAGCCTGCAAGGCATTAAATTCAGGGCCAGCGAGTCGCTTTTGGTTCTCCGGGCCAGTGGAGTCCAAATACGATATTAATTCTCGGTAGAAGTTAACACCACCTTTTCAGGTGCCTTCCACCGCCATCGTGGTCTCTTTTTCTGCACATCCCCTCTCAGCAGTCCTGCAATAAGTTCAAAATGTCATTCACATTTATTGACCTTTTCCTCAAGGTCCATTTACACCACATATTCACATTTATGAGTTTGCCATAGTTCTTGGCCAGTCCAGTTATATTTACAAGCTGGGGGAAACAGGGTGTTACAATTCCCTCCCCCTTAAAAGGAACATCATCCTCGATGTTCTTATCTACTAACATGAATTGCATGTACAGAGGTAAACAAAATCGGATATGCCAGTTTCATGGCATCTTCCATTTCCCATGTTGCCTCATCTGGGCCAAAATGTTTCCATTGCACCTTGACCTATGCAATGGTTCTGTTCCAGAGCGGGGTTTCCTTTCTGTCCAGTATGCATTGGGGCTCTGGTAGAAATTCTCCCTCTGGTTCCACCTGGATCACAGACCATTCAATTATATGATTAGCATCATGTACATATGTCTTCAATAATGAAACATGGAAAACATTATGTGCTTTTACTGTGGGAGGAAGTGCTAGCCAATAGGTAACAGGTCCCACTCTATCTAGAACTTCAAAGGGTCCACAATACCGGGGTGCCAACTTGGCACAAGCTCCCATTTTCAGGGAACTCTTTCTGGGCTTAATTCTGAGATATACATGGTCTCCCATTTTGAACTCTCTTAGAGTTCTCTTTTGATCAGCATAACTTTTCTGTCGGTTCTGAGCGACCTTCAGATTTTATTTTATTTGAGTCACTTGCTGTTCCATTTCTTTCAACATATCCGGTCCCATAGAAATCCTATTTGTAGGATTACTCCAGCTGACTGGAGTATTACACTGTCTACCATAGAGGACCTCGAAGGGACTCATTTTTAAGGACGCTTGATAGCTGTTGTTGTAGGCAAATTCTACCAATGGCAGGCAGTCTTCCCATTTCCTAGGTTGATGCATTACATGCATTCTTAACATATCCTCTAATATCTGATTTACTCTTTCTGTTTGTCCATCGGTTTGAGGGTGATAGGCGGTACTGAACAACAATTTGGTCTCTAAACTTGTCATCAGTGATTTCCAAAAATTTGAAGTAAATTTTGTGTCTTTGTCAGATATTATCTCTTTTGGCATACCTAAATTTAATTTTTTTTTTTTTTTCGGTCCTCTGTCTGTCTCGAACCCCTAAATAGCCATGGAGACCCAGTGTAAGTTGGCTCTTTATCTCTCCTAAATGGCCTTCTACACCTCGAACGCAGTCTTATAGCTTTCCTTTCGTTAGGGTTTCGAGCTTTCTAATATCAAAGTGCATATGCACCTTGGATCCGTGATCCTCCGATTCTCGATTCCTCGAATCCTGACTCTCCGGTTTGCTGACAGCTGGCCCCTCACGGTGGCACTATCCTCCTTCTCTGATGGGTTGACAGTTGGCCCCCACTCATTGGGGTTTTGGAATTCGCGATTCTGAAATGAATAGATTTCATGTCCATGGAATCCCCGATATGCCGATCCCTGATTTTCTTCGGATCTCCGACACGTGTCCTAAATGGATGGACGGTCCAGGGTGAGCCCTGGTCCATGTGACCACCTCTCATATAACCACAACCATATACTTCTATCGGGATTCCTCCTATCAGGGTTTTGACACTCATGATGTACCAACAACTTGGTTCACTGATCTACGATTCCTGACACGTTCCTCTGCCACCCTAGCCTCTCGGGCTAGGTATTTAGTCCATGTGACCAATGTCTCCATGACCACATCCTTCCCTCTCGTCAGGGTTTTGGACTTCGGTGTTTCACCATGTATGGACTTCTCATCCCCGTGATTCCTGATACTCCAAATCCCGACTGGCTGACAGCTGGCTCCCATCTATCAGAGTTTTGCAGTTTGCAATCCCTAAATGCATAACCACTTTGTCACCAGGATCCTCGATATCCTGATGACCCAAACACCAATCAACAACTTCCTGTCGGGCCTTTCCCTAATGGCGCTGATTGCTGCCACGCATCCTCCTCAAGATGGACGGTCCTGATCTCTCCGGGATCCCGGGACTTGTGATGTCCTAATTCTCATGGCCTCAGGAACTCCGATTTCCCGATGCCAAATATCTCGACTCTCTACGGATTTCTGACACCTGTCTCCCCAAATGGATAGTTCAGATCTTGCCGAGGTTTTCACTTCAGACTTCCCCAAACTCCTGCCCGCGGGAATGTCGATATCCGGAATCCTGATAGTATACCTCTATCTCCACCACGTGTATCCTTAAACGGACGGTCCAGATCTCCCCGGCGTTCAAGACCTCTGATGTCCTGGATGCCTCATCCCTAGAACTCGTGAAATTCCGAGCTCCGACTCCCTGCGGATCTTTGACACGCGTCCCAAGTGGATGGGCGGTTCAGATCACTCTTCGCGTTTTTGAAACTTGAAGTATTTCGATTTCCTTGTTCTCGAGAATCCCGATATGCCGATGGCTGGGATCCCAATGGTAACCCTCAGACAACTCCAGTCCAATTCGACGGCTGCCGGGTAAATGGGTCAAGATCTACGGTCTATATCCGTCCTTCCTGCGCACACTCCAGAGACTAAACTCCGAGCATCTTAACCCGATCCCACGGCCAACGGGATTTCTGATGAGATCCAATGGTTCAGATTGTTCCTCCTTGTGCATTCTTCCACTACTTCGTGGATGTGGAAAGATCAATGGTCCAAATGTTGTCCTAGGTCTTGGGATCTACGATCTCGATTTTCTTGTTGTTCACAAAGATAGAGGGAGAAAGGGGCAAGGTATGTAACGTCCTCGTTACTGCCATCAATCTAACGGTCGTGAATGGCTATGGGTCATCCGACGAGATCTCATTCTTCGATTTGTTACATATCCCTACACTGCTGCCTCGAAACCTTAAGAGGGTTATTCCTCCTCGTACAGGGTTAATGAGACTTGCGCGTTCAAGTCCCTTTTCTGGGTTTTTGGTGAACCTTTCTAAGGAGGGAATCTCCGTGAAGAGGTCTATACCGGGGCATTTCCAGAGGTAGATAAGGGTAAACAGCCTCCCGAGAATGGGCTGGAAGTCTAACTTAGTTCGACTCAAACCTAATTAAATTCATTTATCAACATAAGCCATGCATGGTCTTTCTGTTATAAGCATATATCTAACATTACCTATCAAAAACACTGCACATACATTCTTATACGGTAATTGTTCACCATTTCACAGGTTATGAGCATATATGTCAGCATATGAATTTCAAGATGCAATATGAACAAAACACTTATCAGAAATAACTTCAGAAGCGGGTATGACTATTGAGAGGGGTGCTCGTTTCCACCCAACCGTAGGCGTAGCGACTCCCAACAGATTTAACACTAGCCACCCCTGAGTTGAGACCACGATAATCTGAGACTACGTCTCTCTTCTTCCAGTGACCAAGAGCGAAGGTTGCAATCCTCCCTCTCTACTATCACTCACTCTGCGTAATGCCAGAGTTCCCCTCGCATCTGCCCTCTCAATCGCTTCTGTCATACGCCTTATCCTCTCGCGAGGTTGCACGTGGCACGATTACCCTCGCGCTGGTCAGTCATGATGGTTCTACGGATAGGTGGTTCACCTCCCCATCCCTCATCAAGCCATCAACCTACCAGTCTGCAAGGCATTAAATTCAGGGCCAGTGAGCTGCTTTTGGTTCTCCGAGCCAGTGGAGTCCAAATACGGTATTAATTCTCAGTGGAAGTTAACACCACCTTTTCAGGTGCCTTCCACTGCCATCGTGGTCTCTTTTTCTGCACATCCCCTCTCAACAGTCCTGCAATAAGTTCAAAATGTCATTCACATTTATTGACCTTTTCCTCAAGGTCCATTTACACCACATATTCACATTTATGAGTTTGCCATAGTTCTTGGCCAGTCCAGTTATATTTACAAGCTGGGGGAAATAGGGTGTTACAAAACATCAAAAGAGGAATGGCATATTTCCTTGAAAGTCAAAGAAAAAGAAGATCTATGGTATGGTTACAATGGTTGCTCAAAACATATGCCAGGAAATAAGGACAAGTTTTTGAACTTAAAGAAGAAAAAGAGTAAAGTTACATTTGGTCAAAATTCTTCAGGTAACATACTTGGGAAAGTCACTGTAAATTTGGGAAAAGAAAAAGGCAAGGATGTGTTGCTTGTTGAAAAAATGAAACTCTTCAACTGCCGAAACCCGAAATGAAACCCTTCAACTGCCAAGAAAATTCCACTATGACTATCACACTCTATCCTTACAGCTTCTTGTACCAACCCAATACCTAAACACAATCTTTGTAACCATACTGCTTCCTTTCTTGCATGAGTGGTTACCATGTATTCAGATTCGGGAAAAGAAAAAGGCAAGGATGTGTTGCTTGTTGCCTGTCAATTCATCCCGCCAACCAAGACAACGTACAAGATATGGTTCTAGTGTGTTTAATTCCCACGATATGTAATGGATATAATCGATTTGCAAAGGGTTGGAATGGGTATGTTTTTACAAACCATATGTGAATTGATTCTTGGTATATTTACAAAGGATCCAAAATATAAGCTTTCAATCCAAGAGTAACTTAACATAATTATTTCATTGATATATTATAAGCTCAAAGCAAAACAAAAATCATGAAAAATATTTAAGCACATTTGACCCTTTTAAAGAAAACCAAGACTTATATAGGATTTCAATGCGAATTTAAGTTTTTAATGCTTGATTCATGCTTTCAGTCATGAATCAAGCATGAAAATGCAAGATAAAAAGAAAACAAGAGTGATCAAACATCCTTTTTATAAACCAATAATCACCCTTAAATAGTGATATCTACAGGATGAGGTGTAGGAAGCTACATGAGGTGTCATTTGTCATTCAAAATAGAAAAAACATGTAGGGCTTCCAATAGACCGTCAGACCCTGTTTTAAGGATGAAGTAAGCCACAAAAGTCCCAAATTAGATACAATTCATTTGTTCTAAAGAAACACTTCGGGAGATATCAAGACCTTTAGATCGAGGAAAGTAGAAGGATAGGATAAGTAAGGCCAAAGGCCCGAGATCCTGAATAGCCGAATTCCCGACAGTAGTTGGATTGTGTTAATCCTTTTCGGGTTAAATAATGACCATTAGATGAAATCAAGTTAATCGAGGTTTATTTTCGGAGAATCTCACTTCGAGAGAATTGGGAAGTGGAGAAATCGAATTACCTGAAGTCCCAAAGTTGACATGAGTTGTTCGATCTGAGGAACACTTTGAGACGTATTCTAACCATTAGATCAAGGAGAAGAACACATGTGACATAAAGAGATCTACGTCAGCAAGGGCACATGGCATAATCAGATGATGAAAAGTGTCAAGGTCCCATAAGTACTTTAGGCATACGTAATCCACGAGTATAAGTGACATGTGGTAGCCACTCATTCAATGCCATGTCAACAAGTGATGTCAGCAAGTTACGTCACTTCGACAATTTTCACTTCGGCAGTTTCACCACCAACAAACACCCGAAGTCCCAAAGGATGAAGTCCTGAAGTGGAAATCAGTCGTCCAATCTGAAGAACACTTTGGGAGCATTCTTGAATGTTGATCAAGTACAATGGAAGGTTAGCGTAAGTGGAAGTGTTAACCGACAATAATCGATCTCCACTACTTTATGACTTATTCGGCAGGTGATCACTTCAGAGGAAATTGGAGTTGCAATTATCTGAAATCCCAAATACCCAAACTCCCAAAATAAACATGAAACATTAAATCACCTATATATTAAGTCATGGTCATCAATTTGTTCGAAACCTATGGACAAACTAGGATCGTCCGACTAACGAAAGAATGAATGTTGACCGTCTGATCTGTTTCGGTGAAATCTGATTCGATATATTTGAAAGATTGCAAAGGCTTGATGTCTCGAAGGATGAATTACCAAAGAACATGGTCCTAACACTGGACATATGGGGGCTAAAAGGAAAAGGGAAAAAGAAGAGGCAGTGCTTAAATTAATAAGCCCGTGGTTCTGCGCCTGTGGTCACATGTAAATGGGTTGAAGGAAGCGCCTCTACAGAACTCGGTATCTGCAATATTTGCAGAGATATGGAATCGAGTTAAAAAGAAATCGATCCATACATGTGATCAATTTATTAAAAACAGGTCAAATGGTTGTTAAAATGACATGTTGTTATGAAAAGTCATGTTAATGACTTTGTTATTTAAAACAAAGGTTATGTAATAATAAATGAACTTGTTTATGAAGAGTTGTGTTGAAAAGTTTAAAGGCTTATAAATATGTTAAGATGTGAATTAGAAAGGGTGTCTGTCAATGTCTTATTGAATATCAACAGAAGGAGACAGAGAAATCGTTATGCAATCTAGTGTTTAATATAGAAGACCATTATTGGACTACATATCCTATTTCCATATTGATGAACAAAGGGTGGCACGGTGGTGCAAGGGCAGGTTGGAGCTTGCAGGGGAGTAGGTACTTCCTTGTCAGTTGTAGCTGACTAAATAGGAGGTTGTAACCTCCTAACAGTTGGAGCTGGTGAACAAGGGTGTGGGTGCATCCTGATCAGTGGGTGTTGATCTAAAGAGGAAGAACATATTCCTTCCATTGTAACTTGTAAAACAAAATTTTGCAGTTAATAGAAAAGTGTTTGTGGTTTTCCAAATTGGGTTCCACAATAAAATATTGTGTTCAAATTTTTTTTGCATTGAAAAAAGTAAA
>ML782940.1:172686-217940 GCA_009831015.1 Picea engelmannii
CAGTGATAGGATCTGATCCTTCAATTGGTATCAGAGTGGGTTTCTTCACTAAAAGTTTAAATCACTTGAAGAGAAATATACATCAGAATGGATTAGCAGTTGAAGATGTCATTAAAATTCCCCCTATTTGATGGTGAAGACTATGTCTTCTAGAGTGTTAGAATGACAAGCTATCTAATTTCCATTGGACTAGAAGTATGGACAATAGTTGAAAAAGGATATGATGTTCCAAAAGTCACTCCCATAGAAGTAGAAGACAGAAGAAAATTTGGGAACATGAAAAATATTTAAACAGACTACAATATGGACTGGGTAAGAAGATCCTTGATAAATTACTAAACTATAAAAATGAAAAACAACTCTAGGATAAATTGGAAACTATATATGCAGGAGATTCCAAGGTAAAGAGGGCCAAACTTCAAACTCTCAAAGTACAATATGAAGGCCTAAAATTGAAGGATGAAGAAAATATCTCAAAGTACTTTGAAAGAGTTGTTAATATTGTTAATGCAATCAGATGTTTGGGAGTAGAAGTGTCAGAAAATGAGTTAGTTGAAAAGATACTAAGACCACTACCTATTCTATATAATCCTAAAGTTTCCACTCTTGAAGATCGAGAGAAACTAGATGAACTCATCATGGATGGATTATATGGAATCCTCATAGCCTATGAGTTAATATTAGGTCATGAGAACATCCCAAAAGGAGAGGCAGCCTTCAAGGTGCTCAAGAAAACAAAAAATCAGAAGAAAAAACCTCAATCCATCCATCATGAAGAATTTGATGTAGAAGAAGCCAATTTTATTAAAATACCTTAGAAAGGATCAGGGAGGTACAAACACAAGATGCCTTTCAAATGTTTTAATCGTGGAAAGGTTTTCCACTTTGCAACCAAGTGTCCCTATCCCAACGAAGACCCCGAAGACGAATAATACAGAAACAAATAATACAAGAAGAAGGGAAAACCACACTATAAGAAAAAGTATTACAAAGGGAAAAATAATTTTTACTCAAAAGAAGAAAACAACAGTTCATCAAAGTCTAGTGAAAGTGATGATGATGAAGTCATTTTTCTAGGTATTGAAGAGTCTAATAAGATAGAATAAATTGAGCATGAGGAAGATTCGGAAGATGAAGCAGAGGTTAATATGGAATAAGAACTTCTTAGTGCCTTGGATGAATTAAGAAGATAAAAAAATAGATATAGACAACTAGAAATTTTTGTAGTTGAAGAAAAAGAAAAACATGAACATAAAGAAAAACAAATGGAGAAATTCATGAGGGAGCTAAAAAAACAAATCCTAGAAGCAAATAGGATGGAAGAAAGTTTGGAAAAGTCTCTTGAAGAGAAACAAATAGCATGTGAAAGAATCGAGGAAGAATTGGTTCACCTAAGAAAAGAGTTTGATGCAAAACTTATCCAAACAAGATATGAAAATAGCTCTAAAATAATAGATAAGATTATAACCACACAAAGGGATTCAAGTAGCAAAAATGGAGTAGGTTATTCTCAAGAAGAAAACTAAGCTAACTCAAAATCTTATGCATCTTCTCTCCTCAGTACATTCAAGAAGAAATATGAAGAAAAGACAAGCAATGAACAGAACTCCAGAGGACTACCTCCACCCATCAAGAAGAAATATAAGACAATACCAAAGAAGGTTTATCAAAACGGGTATCCACACATTTTCTTTGTTTATTTCTTTGCATGCTCTAATTTCAGACACAAATCTATGAATTGTAGAGAATATGGAAGGAAAACCTTGAGGGTTAAGGACTATAACCTTAAAGATAACCAAACAATAGATCAAGTTAAAAGAAGAAATTATAATTCCTTTGCACCTCTACAAGAAGGGAACTTAAAATGATTCAGATGTCATAATTATGGACATAAAGAAAGTAATTGCATATTAATGGAAGTCTCAGATAAACCAAAGTTCATTAGAGAGAAAAAGGATCTTTGGAAAGAAAAAACATCAAAAGAGGAATGTCTTATTGCCTTGAAAGCCCAAGATAAAGAAGATCTATGGTATGTTGACAGTGGTTGCTCAAAACATATGATAGGAAATAAGGACAAGTTTTTGAACTTAAATAAATAAAAGGGTAAAGTTACATTTGGTGAAAATGCTTCAGGTAACATACTTGGGAAAGGCACTATGAATTTGGGAAAAGACAAAGCCAAGGATGTGTTGTTTGTTGAAAAAATGAAACCTAGCCTATTAAGTGTCAGTCAAACCTATGATCAGGGGCACATTTTCATCTTTGATTCCCAGAAATGTGATATTAGGATAGACGACTCAGGAAAATTGGTTGGTACTGCTCCTAGAACAACTGAGAATGTATATATACTAACTACAAAATTGAATGAGGAGTGTCATATAAATTTAGTATATGAAAGTTGGCTATGGCATAGAAGGTTGGGGCACATTAATGTTGACAATTCTTGGGGAAGTAAGAAACTTTCCAAAGATCACAAAGCCCTCAAATCCTATGTGTAGACATTGTCAACTAGGGAAGCAAACTAGAATATGGTTCAAAACAAAAGAATACTCAACCTCAAAACCTTTAGAGATTGTTCACACCAACCTCTGTGGACCAACAAGGACCAAGAGTTTGCAAGGAGAGTCCTACTTTATGATGTTCATTGATGATTTTACTAGAATGGCTTGGGTATGTTTTCTCAAGGAAAAATCATAAGCACTTAACAAATTCAAATCTTTTAAAATCCTTGTTGAAAATGAAACAAAAACAAAAATAAAATGTCTTAGATCAAACAATGGTGGTGATTTTACCTCAAAAGAGTTTGACCTCTTCTGTGAAACTCATGGAATAAAAAGACAATTCTTTGCTACCAGAACACCTCAGCAAAATGGGATTTCTGAGAGAAGGAATAGAACAGTCTAGGAGGCTACAAGGACTATGCTCAATGAAGCAATATTATATGATGGATATTGGAGGGAAGTTGTAGGCACAACAATATACATATTAAACATAGGTCATCTCAGGATTAATAGTAATAAGACTCCTTATTAAATATGGTTTGGGAGAGCTCCTTCGGTAAAATACTTCAAGGTATTTGGAAGTAAGTGTTACATCAAAAGGCTTGATGAGAATCTCGAAAAAATTGATGCTAGATCTAATGAAGGTATCTTTCTTAGATATGCTTATACAAAGAAAGCATACAGATGCTACAATATTAGATTACATAAGATTGTTGAGAGTGCAGATGTTAAATTGGATGATTTAAAAACAATACAGATCAAACATCAAGAGACCATACTTGACAATGAAGATGAAGATGATGATGAGTCAGTTGGTACATGAGAAAAAGAAGTAGAAGAGAATAAAGAAGAAAAGGAATATATACCTGAGGATGATATGGATACTAGTGAATATGAGGAAGATATTAGAGAAGAAGAGATAAGAGAAGAATACCTAAGAAGAGACACAAAGACACCCTCAAGAATAACTCAAAAGAATCATCCCGGAGAAATAATTATTGGAAATAAAAGCAATGGAGTGAAGACAAGAAGACAATTTTTGTATCAGACAGAAATAACACTTTTGTCACATATTTATCCCAACTCAATCAAAGAGGCATGCAACGATGAGAATTAGGTCAATGCTATGAATGGAGAATTGGACCATATTGAAAAAAATCAAACTTGGGAACTGGTTCTAAGACCAAAAAATAAGAATGTCATTGGAACTAAATGGGTGTATAAAAACAAAGTGAATGAGAATGGGCAAGTAATTAGGAACAAAGCTAGATTTATATGTAAAGGGTATGCTCAGGTTGAAGGGGTATACTTTGAAGAAAAAATTGTACCTTTGGCCATATTAGAGGCAATTAGGATGTTCTTAGCCTTTGCCAACTACAAAAAATTTAAAGTATACCATATTGATGTCAAGTCAAGATTTCTCAATGGAAACTTAGAAGAGGAAGTCTATATTGAGAAACTAGAAGGATTTCAGTTAACTAACAAAGGAGACTATGTCTTTAAACTAAAGAAAGCACTCTATGGTCTAAAACAAGCACCTAGAGCATGGTATGCAAGGCTAGATTCTTATTTACAAGTACATGGCCTCAAAAGAAGATCAACAAACAACATTATTTATTGTAAAATTATTAGTGATAGCATGATTATTATAGAATTATATGTTAACTATATGCTTAAGAAATTCCAGTTAGAAGATTGCAAACTTGTTTGTACACCTATGATAGTTGGATGCAAACTAAGCAAGGAAGATGAGTCCAAAGTTGTAGATCCAAAACACTATAGATTAATGATTGAGAGTTTACTCTATGTAACGGCTTCCAGATATAATGTCAAGAAATCTGTTGGAATGGTGGCTAGATTTCAAGATGCACCAAAGGAGATCCATGTTCAAGATGTGAAAAGAATATTTAGGTATTTAAAAGGAACCATAGATCTTGGTTTGTGGTACCCTAGAAAGGATTCATTCTCTTTAAAATATTATTTAGATGCAAATTGGGCAGGTTGTGTAGATGAAGACAAAAGTACAAGTGGAGGAGAATTATTCTTGGGAGAACCATTGGTAACTTGGATAAGAAAGAAACAATCCTCAATTTATCTTTCTACCATTGAAGCTGAGTATATTGCAGTAGAATAATGTTGCACACAAGTAGAATGGATGAAAAAAACCTTACAAGACATAAAAATAGTGTTTAAAGAACCCACTACTATCTACCATGATAATACAAGTGCTATAAGTCTCTCCAAGAACCCTGTCCAACACTCCAAATAAAAACACATTCCAATAAAATACCACTATCTAAGAGATTAGGCTGAAAATAAGAAAATTAAACTGGAATATGTTCCAACACAAGAACATGTTGTTGATATTTTCTCTAAACCATTAAGAAGAGATGTATTTGAATATCTCATGCAAAGATTGGGAGTAGTCTCTCTTCCAATCTAATCTCTCAAGGAAATAATGCATCAATTGGCATCAATTTAGGGGGAGACAACAATAAAATTCGGGGTGAGTCATTCAACAATTTTCCCTTGATTTCAAAGGGGGAGAGTAACTTCATAAAGGAAGGCATCATCAGAGGGGGAGTCTGTATGAAGTTAGAGTGTTTCCCTCAATGAGAAAGGGGGAGATTGTTGGACATACTGTCATTGATGTCAACAACATATGATGCACATGAAGCTCAGAAGGGAAAGCGCAGTGTAAAAATGTGATCGAGATTGAAATCCCCACAGGACAAACTAGGACTGTTGGATACACAAGCACCGGATCAAGGGAATGGATTGATTGAGGAGTGCAAAGGGAGAATTAAACTACATGTTATTTACAATCCTGCAATTAGTCTAGACCGTCAGATCTCATCGATTCAAAGATCGATGAATGTGATTGATCCACCAACAATCGCACAAATTCAATTGCGGAGTTTGGGCGATGAACTAAACCACACACAAGTTACAATTCTGCAATCCAAGTTGACCATTGGATCAAGTTAAGTGGAAGGATAGGATAAGAAAAGATGAATACCAGAGCCCCAAAGTCCCGAAGTAAATGAGGACCATCATATCATGTTTAGTGGAAGGACAGAGTAAGCCACAAAAGTCCTGAAGTAAACACAAGCTATCCATTCTAAAGAAACACTTCGGGATATATCAATACCGTTGGGTCGAGGAAATTATAAGGATAGGATAAGCAAGACCAAAGGCCTTGGATCTCAAATATCTCAATTCCTGACAATCATCAGATCATGTTAAGCCTTTTCGGGCTAAAGAATGACCCTTAGATGAAGTCAAGTTACTTGAGGTTTACACTTCATGGAATCTCACTTTGAGAGAATTGGGAAGTGGATAAATCAAATTACCTAAAGTCTTGAAGGCCAAATTCCCAAAGTGGACATGAGTCGTCCAATATGAGTGATGTAGACCCCCAAACCCTCAGTTCTAAGGTTCGCGCAGGATCATTCTAATCTTCCCTTTGAGTCTGGTTGACTCTTTGGTTTCCCTTCGGGAAATACCCCTAAAACACAACAGTGTATCCACAGGTCCTTATGGGTGTGCCCGTGTGATTAAACATGAAGCACCAACCCAAATCTCCTTACCCAAAAATAGGAACATGTCCTTCGAAAATTTGGGACTTTGGGTTTCATGACTTCACGACTTCTCCTTCCGAGTTTCTCGACCCTTCAACTGCTGAAACCCAAAATGTTGATTCACCAAAATTGTTATTGCAGCTTGTGATTTCAGGAATCTTGGAACAAAGAACTCCGATCCCTCATCCTCGAAAATGCCGAAATGTCGAATTTTGACATGCTATCAAATGCTGGTCTGACAACGAAACTTTCCGCCTTTTCAGAATTTTGAATTTCACAATTTCACGAATCCAAATGTGAGGCTCTCCATCCTTCGACTTCCAAACCCTGAAACAATCAACAAGGATTGACTCCGCCTTTTTTACGAGGACACGCCACCCATCCACTAAACCGCTTCCTATCTCTGGCATAGACTCCTGCCACTTGTCACTCTTCTGGGTTTTCAGGACTCTTTCTTCTAAACCGCTATCTCCTCCATCTCCCGACTCCCGAAGTGCAAAAATCCTGAAAATTTAATCCAACTCCTGTCGCAACTCACGACTTTAGGACTTTCGTTCTACTGCACTCGACTCCTCGTCGCTAGGATCTACGAAATGCCGAAATGATCTGACGGCTTATGCAAATCACAATCAACGGTCCACATTGATTTTGGATCCCTAAGTGGAAAGCTTGCCTGCCTCTAACCACCTTGCAACTTCCCTGGATCCTACGGTCCTCATGATTTTTTTTGGGAATTCTCCATAGAGAATTTTAACCACCCATTGTTCCTTGATAGCTCCTGTGAAAATAAACCAAGGTTCTTCCACTAGAACTTAACTTCCTATAAGCAACTTCACTTCGCCTTCCTTTGAAGTATTTCAAAGGCACTAACCCTCCTGAGATTTCTTTTCAAACTCGAGTCTTCAAAAATATTCCTGCACGCACTCCTTGCGGCAACCTTCAAATACTTCTAAGTATTTTATTATCTCGACTTTGTACACCCTCCTGCAACAATGGCCCTTCAATTCACCACTTAGTTGATAAGTTTTGAACTTTCAACCAGTCTGCACACACCTTGCACGGCTTTTGTGCCTCGCCTGCACTTCTATGGGAATGAGAACAATGGTATCTCTCCTGAGCTTTCAGAGATAAACTCTGAACCTCCGTCAACACACTCCTTGTGGACGATTTCACATTCAACATGTGTACACAGAAAGCATCATAACACCATGAATTTGAATCAAAGCTCTTTTCATTAATTCAAACTTTTGTACATGGGTTCTTCTCTACAACTTTCTGCTACAACTCTCTTCTTCTCAGCTCTTCTATGCTCAATGATCTCTAATTGATAATGTTACAATGATAGAAAGGTGAGGGTGTTTATAGTCGGTTTTCCCTCCTACGCTCCTCACTATCTAATCTGCAATTTAAATCTACCTACTTACATTAACTATGCATAAATGCCTTTACCTACTACAGATGAGAGTGAATCGCTCATGATCTGTTTACAACATCTAAGTGTGCTTCCTCTTAACTATTACATTTAATATTTTCACATTTAAACTTTCAAAAGCACTTTCAACTTGTGCAAAAATGCATTGGTGCTTGTCCCAGCTATCTTCCACCTTCACGCTCGCTTGCCGCTAGCGATGCTCCTGCATCATATTCCCTCACTTGAAAATTTTCATGGACTGTTGTTCATGAGCTCTTGCACAGTTTTTCCATGCTTATGAATTTCTGCTTCATTTTCCGAGTTGGCCTCTTCAACTGGATATCCCTTCCATTTGACCAAGTATTCAAAATACTCTTTCCTCCTGGTCTTCTTGCTGACTCTCTCGTCAAGTATACTTTCCATCTGTGGCCTTTCAGCTATAGGCATTTGTTTAGTCCACTGAACCTCTGTCTATTCATTGTCTACTCCTACTTCTCCATCTTTGTAAGGGTAGAAATCTGAGATGTTGAATATCGGTGAAATTCCGATCCCATCGAGTAATTCAATCTCATATGTGTTTGCCCCAAAATTTTTTATGACCCTGCATGGTCCAATCTTTTTCATCTTCAATTTGTTATATGTTCCCCTTGGGAACCTTTCTTTCCTCAGATGTGCAAGAATCAGATCACCGACTTCAAACTGAAGTTCTCGCCTGTGTTGATATGCTCTATGCTTGTACTCTTGATTTGAATTTTGCAATCGTTGCTTAATTCGACTGTGAAGCTCCTTCATCGCTTCTGCAAAATTCTCTGCACTAACACTTCTGAATTCATTATGTTCTAAATCCTTCAGTTCAGAAACTCCCCTTGGTTGCATTCCATACACAATCTGAAATGGACTCTTCCCTGTGCTTCTATTGATCAAATCATTGTAAGCAAATTCCGCCTATGGCAGACTGTGATCCCATTGATTGTGGTGTTCAGTAACTAGGCTCCTCAACAAATCTCCCAAGCTCATGTTCACAACTTCTATTTTCCCATCTGTTTGAGGATGATAAGATGAGATAAATGACAAACTCATCCCTAGCTTCTTCCATAAAGTCCTCCAAAAATATCCCACGAACTTGGTGTCTCGATCATAAACAATACTCCTTGGCAAGCCGTGAAGTTTGACGACTTCTTTGAAAAACAAGTTCGCAATATGTGTTGCGTCACTAGTTTTCTGGCATGGTATGAAATGTGCCATCTTTGAAAATATGTCTACCACCACAAAGATTGAACCACATCCTATTTGCATCCTTGGCAGCCCCAATATAAAATCTATGCTCATTGCATCCCACCACCTCAAAGGTATGGGTAATGGATGGTATAAACCTGTGTTCTGCCTTTTTCCCTTTGTGTGCTGACAAATTCTACATCTATCCACAAATATTTTGATATCTGTCCTCATCCTTGGCCAAAAATATGAGCCACTCAACTTTGAGAATGTTTTGTCATGACCGAAGTGTCCGGCCAATCCTCCATTGTGTTTTTCTTTCAGCAGATTCTCCCTCATGGAGCATTTTGGAATACATAATTGATTGCCTCTGAACAATAATCCATCTTGGATCATATATTTGGTCCACTGGCTTCTGTCCCTGAGAATTGGATTCTCAGACGCCTCATATGCCTCTTTAAAATCTGGATCATCTCTGTACATGTCCCTGAGGTTATCAAAACCCAAAGTTTTGACTCTGAATTCCTGCATCAGGAAACATTTCCTACTCAAAGCATCAACAAATTTGTTAGGAGTTCCAAAAATATGCTTGATTACAAAAATAAAATTCTACATGTATTCAACCCATTTTGCATGCTTCTAGTTCAACTTGTCCTGTTGAGTCACGAATTGCAAAGCATGATTATCGTTGTACAAAACAAACTCCTTAGGAACCAAATAATGCCTCCAATTCTTTAGCGCTTGTATCACTGCATAAAATTCTTTGTCATACGTTGAGTACTTAACCTTTGCTTCATTCAGTTTCTCACTGAAGTATGCAATCGGTCTGTCATCTTGGCTCAAGACCACTCCAATTGCAAATCCACATACGTCACACTTGACCTGAAATGTCTTGCTAAAATCTGGCTGAGCCAAGATTTGTTGCTCCATGATCTTTTTCTTTAGCAAGTTAAAACTCTTCTCTACTTCTTCTGTCCAGTGAAAAGATTTATGTCTTTTCTTCACCATGTCCATCATCGGTGCGCTAATCCCACTGAAATTTTGGATAAATTTCCTGTAGAAACTAGCTAATCCATGGAAGCTTCTAACTTCAAATACACTTTTCGGTGATGACCAATTCTTAATTGCATCCACCTTCTCTGGATCCATTTTCGGCTCATTTGCAGAGATAACAAAACTCAAATAAATGAGTTATGTCCTCATAAATGATGATTTCTTCACGTTTATCAACAACTTCTCTTGCTGTAATCTCCTCATCACTGTAGCTAAATGCTTCAAGTGTTCAACTTCTGTCTTGCTGAAAATCAATATATCATCAAGATATACGATGACGAATTTTCCTATGAAATCCTTTAGGAATTTATTCATTAGCCTCATGAAAGTACTAGGCACATTTGTTAATCCAAATGGCATAACAATTCATTCATATAGCCCTTTATTCGTCTTGATTGATGTCTTCCATTCATCAGCTTCTCTCATACGAGTTTGATGATATCTGCTTTTCAAATCAATCTTTGAAAAGAATCTTGCTCCACTCAAGCAGTCCATCAAATCATCCATCCTTGGAAAAGGAAATCTATATCTGATGGTAATCTTGTTGATTTCCCTTGAGTCTGTACACATTCTCCAGCCTCCATCTTTCTTTGGGCTGAGCACTATTGGAACAACACATGGACTCAAGATCTCTCGAACCAACCCTTTGTCCATTAAGTCTTGGACTTGTCTCTTGACCTCCTCATTCTCTCGCAGCATCAATCTGTATGCTGCTTTGTTCGGTAAACTAGCTCCAGGTATAAGATCAATGTGATGACTTATACTTCTGATTGGTGGCAATGAACGAGGTAGTTTGTCCACTACTATATCAGCAAACTCTTTCAATAACTCCTAGATTTCCTTTGGTAAATCATCCACTCTTGTACTGGTTAAAATAATTCTAGGCTTCCTGACCACAATGAATTGTGTATCTTGCTTCTTCTTAACCTCCTTAAGAAGCTCCTTCCCACTCATGAGAAGTACAGTGTTGCTTACTTCTGGATTTTTTTCTTTATCCTTAATTGGCAACAACATGTGAGTTCTCCCATTCTTCTCCAGGATGTATGTGTTCATTCTCCCATCATGAATCACATTCCCGTCATATTGCCATGGTCTACCCAGCAATAGATGACAAACATCCATGGGAATGACATCACATAATATTTCATCCTTATATCCTCCTATTTTTAATTCAACTAAACATTGTTTAGTGACATTTACCTAATGTCCTTTTTGTATCCATGAAACTTTGTATGGGCTTGGATGTACGATAGTCTCCAGCTCTAGCTTTTCTACCATCCAGGTAGAAACGAGATTATCTGTGCTACCACTATCCATGATGAATTTGCATACTCTGTCTTTGGTCTTGCAAGCAATCTGAAAAAGTCTGTTCCTTTGGACTAGATTCTCTCCTCCTTCTTTGGCGTTAAGAGAACTTTTCTCATCATAAGTGATCTTCCGCCCTCAGCATCTTCTGCCTCAACATTTCGTCTCTATGCTTCGGCAATGTGAGTTTCACCTCCTTCTTTCTTCTTGTCTAGACATTCATAATATTTATGTCCATTCTTTCCACAAGTAAAGCATTTTATTTCTCCACCTCTTCCTCTTTCTCTTCCTCTGGTTTGAGGAAAAGTGTTTCTATCAGCATACTGTCCTTTTTGTGAGCTTCCTCCCCTTTCATGCTGAGTTTGAGGTTTCTTTCCCTCTTATTGAGGTCTCTGAGTTCTATCTTGGGAAATTGTTTTGCCGCTAGATTGACTTCTGCCTCAGCCTCTCTGACCTTGCTTTCGGCTCAATTTTTCTTCATCTTTCAGAGCCATCTGATAAGAATCTTCTACATTTCGAATGATCATCATGCTCATATCATCTTGGATGTCATGTCTCAGACCATTCATGTACCTGGCAACCTTTTCATCATCGCTTTCCCGATGACCTGCCCTGATGTTTAGTTTGTAGAATTCTTCAATGTACTCTTTCACTGACATCAACTTCTATCTCAAATTCTGCATTCTCCGAAACAGAGTAATTTGATAATCCTTGGGTATGAATTTTTCCTTCATCTTTGCAACCATTCTATCCCAACTCTTGATTTTCTTCTTACCTTTGCAGCGTCTATCAGCCTGCAGTTCATCCCACCACAATGCTGCATGCCCTTTATGTCTAGTGAAAACATGTTTGACCTTCCGGTCTTCCTCGACATCCTCATAGTCGAAGTATTTGTCCAGATCTCTAATCCAATCTAGAAGCTCTTCAACATCCAGGTTTCCTTCATACATGGGAATTTCCATTTTTTCTCTAGCACCTAACATTGCAACAACCCTAAATAGGCATTCATCTACAACATCTTTGACTGCGACTTCTTCTCCATGTCCAGCTTCATTTTCACTGTGAGCCTCACTGATATCCCCAGTGTCGACTATGCGCCTCTGTGTTGTCTCCATGGCATCAAGCTTGACACGTAGTTCACACATTTCCCTTTCCATTGTTGGATCATGCATTGGTCTATCTCTTCTTCTCAGCGGCATGGCTGAGAAATATTTTTCCTTTCTCTGCTACAAAAAGAAAAGACTCTTTCTGTTCTTTGATACCAAACTGATGTTGACCCCAAAACCCTCAGGTCTAAGGTCTGCGCAGGATCGTTCTAATCTGCCCTTTGAGTCTGGTTGACTCTTTGGTTTCCCTTCGGGAAATACCCTTCACACACAACAATGTATCCACAAGTCCTTATGGGCGTGTCACGTGATTAAACACGAACCACCAACCCAAATATCCTTACCCAAAAATAGGATCACGTTCTTCGAAAATTTGGGACTTCGGGTTTCTCAACTTCGTGACTTCTCCTTCCGAGTTTCTCGACCCTTCAACTGCTGAAACCTGAAATGTTGATTAGCCGAAATTGTTATCACGTCTCATGATTTTGGGAATCTTGGAAGAAAGGACTCCAATCCCTTGTCCTCAAAAATGTCAAAATGTCGAATTCTGACACGCTATCAAGTGCTGGTCCCACAACGAAACTTTCCGCCTTTTCAGAATTTTGGATTTCACAATTTCAAGAATCCAAATGCAAGGCTCTCCGTCCTTCGACTTCCGAACCCCAAAATGATCAACAAGGATTGAATCCACCTTTTTGATGAGGACATGCCACCTGTCCACTCAACCGCTTCCTATCTCTAACGTAGATTCCTGCCACTTGTCACTCTTCCAGGTTTTCGGGACTGTCGCTTCTAAAGCACTGTCTCCTCTGTCTCCCAACTCCTAAAGTGCTGAAATCCTGAAACTCTAATCCAAATCCTGTTGCAACTCACGACTTAGGGACTTTCGTTCTACTGCACTCAACTCCTCATCACTAGGATCTCCAAAATGCTGAAATGATTTGACGGCTTGTGCAAAGCACAATCAATGGTCCACGTTGATTCTGGATCCCAGAGTAGAAATCTTTCCTACCTCTAACCACCTTGCAACTTCCCTCGATCCTATGGTCCTCATGATTTTTTTCGGGAATTCTCCATAGATAATTTTAACCACCCGTTGCTCCTTGATAGCTCCTGTGAAAATAAACCAAAGTTCTTCCACTGGAGCTTAACTTCTTGCAAGCAACTTCACTTCACCTTCCTTTGAAGTATTTCTAAGGTACTAACCCTCCTGAGCTTTCTTTGCAAACTTGAGTCTTCAAAAAGGCTTCTGCATGCACTCCTTGCAGAAACCTTCAAATACTTCTAATTATTTGATTATCTCGACTTTGTGCACCCTCCTACAACAACAACCCTTCAATTCACCACTTAGTTGATAAGTTCTGAACTTTCAACCAGCCTGCGCACACCTTGCATGGCTTCTGTGCCTCGCCTACACTTCTGTGGGAATGAGAACAACGGTATCTCTCTTGAGTTTTCAGAGTTAAACTATGAACCTCCGTAAATGCACTCCTTATGGACGATTTCACATTCAACATGTGTACACAGAAAGCATCATAACACCATGAATTTGAATCAAATCTCTTTTCATTAATTCAAACTTTTGTACATGGGTTCTTCTCTACAACTTTCTGCTACAACTCTCTTCTTCTCTGCTCTTCTATGCTCAATGATCTCTAATTGATAATGTTACAATGATACAAAGGTGAGGGTGTCTATAGTCGGTTTTCCCTCCTACGCTCCTAACTGTCTAATCTGGAATTTAAATCTACCTACTTACATTAACTATTCATAAATGCCTCTACCTACTACAGATGAGAGAAAATCGCTCATGATCTCTTTACAACATCTAAGTGTGCTTCCTCTTAACTATTACATTTAATATTTGCGCATTTAAAATTTCAAAAGCACTTTCAACATGTGCAAAAATGCATTGGCGCTTGTCCTAGCTGTCTTTCGCCTTCACGATCGCTTGCTGCTGGCGATGCTCCTGCATCAATGAGGAACACTTCGAGAAGTATCCTGACCATTATATCAAGGAGAAGAACACATTCCACATGAAGAGATATACATCAGCAAAGAAACATGGAATAATCAGATGATGAGAAGTGTCAAGGTCCCATAGTTACTTTAGGCATACATAATCCATGAATCTAAGTGACATGTGGTAACCACTTAGTCAGTTCCACATCAACAAGTGACGTTGGAAAGCTACGTCACTCCGAGAGTTTTCACTTTGGGAGTTTCACCACTAGCAAACACCCGAAGTCCCAAAGGATGAAGTCCCGAAGTGGACATGAGTAATCTGATATGAGGAACACTTCGAGAGTTTTCTAAACCATTGATCAAGTACAGTGGAAGGATTGCATAAGTGGAAGTGTTAACCGACAACAAGCGGTCTCCATCGCTTTATGACTTATTCGACAGGTGATCATTCCCGAGGAAATTGGAACAACAATTATCCGAACTCCCAAAGCCTCGAACTCCCGAAATAAACATGAATTGTTCACTCACTTGTAGATTAGTTCATGGTCATCGATTTGTTCAAAACCTATGGATAATACATGATCGTTTGACTAATGGAAGAATGAATGTTGACCGTCCGATCTGTTTCGATGAAATTTGATTCGAGAGATTTGAAAGATGGCAAAGGCCTAATGCCCCGAAGGATGAAGTACCTAAGTTCATGGTCCCATCATTGGACATATGGGGGATAAAATGATCTGGATTTATGTAGGAACACAATGAAATACAAAAATACACATAAACGCAGAGATGCAGAGGAAGTAAAACTTCATTTCATTAACAACAAATGACTGAAATATGCTTACAGACATAATAAAAATAACATAGCTCGAGCGCTGGTAGCTTATCTCTGAGAATATATGTGGTGGCTACTGGCCTCTGAACTCTATGTTACAATGAGGCTCGAAGGCCTATATATTATTGAGAAACAATGGAAAACCCTAAACATCCAAAAACCTAACCCTAGGAGATGAAACACCATAATATGGGCTCCGTTGGGGTAAATTAGTACATCAGTTTCCCGCGGTCGTAACTTTGGCATACTATCTCCGTTTGATGCACATGATACATCGTTCGAAAGATCTATCCAAGGAATACATTGTTGACAACGAATACTAAGTCTAAAACACATTCATGCACAAAAAACGTCGTTTAGGGCCTCAAAACGGCTCCGGAAGTTCAGGACCCGAAAAATTGCTAAAAATAGTAAATTGTGCTACAATTAAGGAAACTGAAAAAATCGAAAGAAACAATGGTGTGGGTCCAAATGGAATACGCAGGTGGCCACCAATATCCACCTGGATCATTCGCCCCCCCTTAGGAACAAATGGTCCCCATTGTGTTGAGTTCCTCCATGAGATGAGGAAACTTCTACTGAACTTGCTCCTTGGTGAGCCACTTGCCTTGGTGAAGGAGTTGACCTTCTTTGACAACTCGATATAGTTTGATCCTTTGTTGGTGGGTCTTCTTGATATGTGTGTCCAAAATATGATCAGTTGTGGCTTGTTTCATGCAATATGGGTTTAACTCTGTTGGTGTGAGTTGTTCTGCCATGTAAGATGTGTCTCATAGAGGTGGAAAGTAGGGTCGAAGGTGGTCCACATTGAATATTGGGTGTAGACCAAGGAATGGTGGAATACTGATCTCAAAGGAATTGTTCCCTAAAACCTTGGTGATGGTGTATGGCCCATATCAGAGTGGGAGAATCTTGCAGTAGGGTCCAGCGAGGCACTCCTTTTGCAAATGTAGCCACACTTTGTCGCCCACCTGGAAGTTGTGTGGCACTCGATGTTGATCATGTTGCTGCTTTTACTTAGCATTGGATTTGTCCAAGATGTCATGAACCTATTGGCGGATGTGGTGAATGCGCTCAATGAAGTTGTTTTCCTTGTCAGCCTCAGACTGGACATGGGCTGAATCTACTTGAGTAGCCGCAAATGGCATGGCTACGTCAATGGGACATAATGGCTAGAATCCTAAGCCCACCTGAAAGGGGATATGGCTTGTTGAGCTATGGAAAGCTCAGTTGTAGTTGTGTTGTACATATGGGAGGCTCTCATCCCATGTGCATGGATTCTTTGAGTTGTACATGTGCATAACGTGTAGAATCATCTGGTTGACGACCTCTGTTTGACCATCAGTTTACAGATAGAAAGTTGTGGACTTGATGAGATTGGTGTCTAGCATCGGCTAGAGGCCAGACCAAAATGTACTGAGGAACCTACTATCCCAATATGAGATGATAGACTGTGGGATCCCAAAGTGTACCCACACTCGTTCAAAGAAGAGTTTAGAAGTGGCTTCTGCTGTGATATTCTTCTTGTAGGCCATCATAATGGACATATTCGAGAATCAGTCGACGACCACAAAACCACAGTCATTGCCATGCTTAGTAGAAGGAAGGCCCGACATGTAATCCATGGAGATGGATTCCCAAGGTTGACTAGGGGTAGGCAACGGAGTATATAGGCCTTGCTTCTTGATGGTCTATTTGGCAATGACGCAAGCAGTCTAGGACTTGATGTACTTCCTGACATCCCATCAAAGGTTCGACCAATAGAAATACTTTTGCAATATTTCCATGGTTTTCTCGACCCCAAAATGCCTAGAGACCCAATTGTAGTGTGCCTCCCAAATCATCTTGGCAGACTTGCTTGAAGGAACACAAAGGTGTCCCAGGTGACATAGCAGGGCATCCTCGAGGTGAAAATTAGGAGTTTGCTTACCCTCCAAGAGGGTATTGTATGTGTGGTTGAATTCTGTATCACTTTTGTAGAGAAGCAGCCAATCAAAAGTCTCGTGCCCACAAGAGTTGAGCACTGTGGTTAGTGCCATGATAGGTGGTTGACTGAGGCAGTCTGCAAAATTATTGGTGCTTCCTTTCTTGTACTTAATGCTCAAATGACACTATTGTAGGTATGTGGACCACTTTTGATGGCAATCGTTCTACAACTTCCCTTGTTTCTGTATGAACTGCAAGGGTCAGTGGTCTATGTGGATGACCATTTCCTTTCCCAAAATGTAATGCTTCCATTGTCGATAAGCCTGCACAATGGAATACATCTCTTTGTCATAAGTCGGATACTTCTGGATTGTGTCGAAAAGTGTCTCACTATGATATGCCACTAGATGCCCCTATTGAGTAAGGACTGCCCCAATAGCATAGTCATAGGCATCTGTATTGATCTCAAATGGTTGTTGCAATTCTGGTAATGTGAGCACTGGTGTAGAGCAGAGGCGATGCTTCAAATCTTTGAATGCCTTCTGTTGAGATTTAGACCAAAATAATTTTTCTTTCTCTCCTCCCTTGGTGACTTGACTCAAGGGCCAAGTGATATGAGAGAATCCCAACATGAACTTGTGGTAGAAATCGGCAAGACCCAAAAAGCTGTGGAGCTCTATTAGGGTGGTTGGGGCTAGCCAATTCCGAATGATTTGGATCTTGGCTGGATCCACATGCACCAACTGCTTGTTAGGGTTCTAACTCGCACATAGGTAGAACAATATATTCAGATGTAATAAAGGTCAATATTAATAAGGCCTTTCAATAAAATTGAATAATGCGGATGTAAGAAGAGCTAATAGAATCTTCCACTTCTAGAAGGATCTTCCTCTAGATGCTTTTTTTTAGTATAAATAAGAGTCGAGGGTATGAGAACCCTAGCTTGGATATTATTGTAATAGATCTCTGCTCAACTGGAGGTTACCCCCTCGAAGAGGCTTGTGAACATTGCTTTCAGATTCAAAGTGATGTTTCTGTTATTATTCTCTTATCATTTCAGTGCTATTGTGGTGAATGTTCTAGTTCTATTGTTGTTATTCTGCCATTTCTAGCATTTTATTTCTATTCTGCATACATTTTATATCTGGTATATTACAAGTGGTATCAGAGCACTTTCCTCCTCAGAAAGTGTGGGTTAATTTTTTTTTCAGGGTAGCGACGTATTCCAGTGTCTTTAAGCCACAAAGATCCGTCGTTACATGCAGAAACCCACGGTTGAGGGATTCATACACATAGGAAATACAAGTGGTACTTATGCACACATCTGTTGGCCACCCTTGTAACCCCTGTTGGTACCCCTTTGAGTTGTAGCGCATCAGACAACACCTGTGTATGGATCGGCCTAGATTACTTGAAGCCCTCTTTAGATAAACCGATCAGCCGCCTGACTGCTATAGTGTCACCAAGAACAACACTCGGGAAGATACTCTGTAGTACCTGGGTAGTTAGGTAGTATGGATATGGGTATGGTATATCCTCCTTAGTTAGTGCCCTGAGATATTGGGCTGAGTACTACTGTTGGATCCCGCACGTATATCAGAGAGCTATAGCACAGGGCAAACCCTTGTCTGTAGAACCCTTGAATACCTAACCCTTGGGGACATAAACATAAACAAATTAAAATAGACAAGATCTATTGTCACACAACTGTGTTTGGGTTTCCAAGTAAATACACATTTCTTTTTGGTTAAGCATTTGGGCATTTCCTCTCTGCAGTATTCTTTAGACCGGAGNTGTAAAAAAAAAAAAAAAAAAAAAAGTTTTGGAATTTTTTTCACCATTATTTGAGACCTATTCCATTGGATTCATCTCTTCACCCTTATCACATTCATCCATATCATTTTTTGGCAAAATTTTTGACCCCTCTCGCTCCTTTTCAATTCCCTCATCCTCATGGCCCATACCCGTAGCCAAGACTTGGAAGCTTGCTTCAACACCTTGCAATCTGGTCTCATCGAAACCCAACAAGAAGTGAAACAACTCAGTGCCAATGTTGTAGCCATCAATACAACCATGCAGTCCTCAATGGAGGAAATCAAACAAACCTCACCACCCAGCTTGAATTAGTGTTTTCGGCACTCTGCACCAAATTGCATATCCCTACAAATAACCCTTCCTCTTCCTCACATCCACATCCTGAAGGTGACCATTCCTCTCATTCCAATAATTTTCAGAAACATCACTTTCAACATGACCTATGCCTTCCGCAGGTGGATGTGACCAAATTTGATGGCTCGGGCCCCACTGGTTGGGTAACCAAAATGGAACATTATTTCTCATTATATGGCATTACAGATGACCTGGAAAAATTTTGATATGGTGTTCTCCATCTAGATCAAGAATGGTGGCAATGGT
This sequence comes from Picea engelmannii, assembly GCA_009831015.1. Classification (NCBI taxonomy): domain Eukaryota; kingdom Viridiplantae; phylum Streptophyta; class Pinopsida; order Pinales; family Pinaceae; genus Picea; species Picea engelmannii. The sequence continues at coordinate 192,000 of ML782940.1, forward strand.
GGCAATGGAGAAAAACTTCTCATCAAGGGTATATTGCTTGGACACACATTGTGGCAGAGATTTATGAACACTTTGACACTGACACCAACCATTTGGGCCATTTGACAAAGTTGAAATAATTAGGAACAATGGAAGACTTTATAGCTACCTTTGAGCACCTAGCTTTTAGAACAGAGGGCATGTCTGATGCCTTTTTTTGAGAGTTTTTTTATCAATGGCCTCAAGGATGAGATTCAGGCCCATGTCCTCATGGCTTGGCCTCAGAGTTGGGTGGAGGATATTAAAAGAGCTAAAGAAGCACAATAGGTGGTATCCTCTCAAAATTGAAAACCCTCCTTTATCCCTCGCCCTAAACCAGTAAATCCCACTACTCCCTCTACTCCCCTAAAAATCCAAAAATTGACCAGGGATGAAATGGTTGAACTCTAACTCAAAGGCCTTTGTTATAATTGTGATGACAAATATTTCTCGAGCCACAAGTGTAAAGAACAAAATATTTTTATGGCCATCTCCGAGGATATTTTGGAAGAGGATGTAGGAACTCCCCTTGTGTCTGAGTCACTTGAATCCACTGACATAACCCCTCCCTTAGACCCTCCCAAAGTAGAACTGGTCATTTCCCTCAATTCTCTCACTCGCTTCTCCTCTCCCCAAACCCTCAAGCTAATCGGTTACATCAAGCATCAGAAGTTTATTATTCTGGTTGATAGTGGCAACACCCATAATTTTATTCATCATCGCATTCCCCAAGAAACTCATTTCTACATCCATGCCGTCAATGATTTCCAAATCATGATTTCCATTGGTGGTTCCATGAAATGTGGAGGGCGTTGTGAAAATGTGCATCCCAAAATTGATGACTACCACCTAAAATCCCATATGTTTTCTATCGACATGGGAGGTTGTGACATTGTGTTGGGTGCATACTAGCTAAGGACTTTGGGTACCATTCTCATGGATTTTAAAGACTTAACCATGCAATTCGACCAGGAGGGCCACCAATATAACTTCCAAGGCATCATCGTCAGTTCACCTGAGATCATTAGTTCCCATCGCATGGAAAATATGCTCAAAAAAGGTCATTCTGGTGTTATCGCCCAACTCCATGCCATAGAAGAAACATAGACACCCTCGGTCCCGCAAGACCTCCAAGCCATCCTTTCTAAACATCAATTGGTATTTTCCACTCCCCAAGGACTCCCTCCTTCCCATGGTGTTCATGATCATTCCATTCCCCTTGTACCCGAAAGCCTTCCTCCCTATATCCATCCGTATTGTCACCCCTTTTCCCAAAAAAATGAAATTGAGAAAATGGTCTAGGAACTCCTTAATGCAGGCGTTATCCACCCTAGTATGATTCCCTACTCTTCTCTTGTGGTCATGGTCCTAAATATAGAAGGTTCTTGGCGAATGTGTCCTGACTTTCGTGCCCTCAACAAACTTACCATCAAAGACAAATTCCCCATTCCTGTCATTGATGACCTCCTTGATGAATTGAGTGGCACCCAATTCTTCACTAAACTAGATCTTTGTTTGGGCTACCACCAGATTCGTATGAAAGAGGTAGACATTCCCAAGACTTCCTTTAGAACTCATGAGGGCCACTATGAATTTTTGGTCATGCCCTTTGGCTTGTGTAATGCCCCCTCCACCTTCCAAAGCCTCACGAATCATGTCTTCTGTCCTTTTTTCCACCATTTTGTCTTAGTTTTCTTTGATGATATCCTCATCTATAGAAAAACCTGGACAAACCATCTTGCTCATGTGGATCAAGTTCTCCATCTACTCTCTCAGCACCAACTTTTCCTGAAATAGTCTAAATTTTCTTTTGGCGCCTCAGAAGTAGAATACTTGGGTCATCTGGTTGGCAAGGATGGCGTCATAGTGGATACTAAAAATGTTGAAGCTATGCAATATTGGCCTCACCCAAAGACTCTTAAGAGCTTGCATGGATTTCTGGGATTAAAAAGGTATTATTGCAAGTTTGTTAAGAATTATGGGAAGATTGCAGCACCTCTCATTGCTGTCCTAAAAAATAACTCTTTCACTTGGAGTCCAACCGCTGCTCAAGATTTTCAAACCTTGAAGATGGCCATGTGCACCACTCCAATCCTCTCCCTTCTTGATTTCACAAAGACCTTTGTGTTGCAATGTGATTCCTCAGGGAAAGGAATTGGTGTTGTCCTTATGCAAGAGGGTCAACCTTTGGGCTTTACCAACAAGAAACTATCTGAAAGAAATCTGGGCAAATCCATCTATGAAAAGGAAATGTTGGCTATTATGCATGTCATTGATCTGTGGCACCCTTATCTATTGGGGAAACGTTTCCAAATTAAGACAGACCATCAAAGCCACATGTATTTTCTGGAACAACACATTTCCTCCCCATAACAACAAAAATGGGTGACTAAACTCTTTGGATGTGATTATGAGATCATTTACAAGAAAGGTAAAGACAATGTGGTTGTCGATGCACTTTCCTGCAAATATGAAGATGAAGGATCCCTTTCTTCTCTTTCATTCATTGTCCCAGATTGGCTCCAAGCCATTCTCCAAGAATGGCTACAAGATCCCAAAAGTTTGCAGGTGATCCAACAATTGTAGTCCATTACTCCAGCTTCCCCAGGGTACTCTTGGCTCCATGATGAACTTCTATACAAAGGTCGTTTGTATTTAAGTAAACAATCAAAGATTAAATCCATGGTACTTTCTGAGCTTCATGCTACACCCATAGTAGGGCACTCCGGGTTCACCAAAACTTATGACAGGGTCAAACGTTCCTTTTTCTGGGATGGTATGAAACAAGACATTTGTAATTTTGTCACTGAATGTGATGTATGTCAACACAAGAAGGGAGAAATAGTCAAATCTTTGGGAACACTACAACCGCTCCTGGTTCCACCTGCTATTTGGAACGATATCTCTATGGATTTTATTATCGACTTACCCAAATCGGGAAATAAATCAGTCATCATGGTGGTTGTTGATAGCCTTTCCAAGTATGCTCATTTCTGCACCCTTGAACACCTATTTACAACATCCACGGTGGCTCAAATGTTCATGGATCAGGTCTTTAAGCTTCATGGCATGCCACACGTTATTGTTTCTGATAGCGACCCAAATTTCACAAGAAATTTTTGGTAAGAACTGTTCAAGATACATGGCATTGAATTACATCTCAACACAACTTATCATCCCCAGACTGATGGCCAAACGAAAGTTGTCAACAATTGCTTGGAAACATATTTGAGGTGTTTTGCCTCAGAAAATCAAAATCAGTGGGCTCAATGGTTACCCCTAGCTGAATGGTGATACAACACTTCATACCATACAACTACATGCATGAATCCTTTTGAAGCAGTATATGGACAGAAGCCACCTTCAGTTCTCTCATACTTACTAGGTGCCTCAAAGGTCCAGGTGGTTGACCTAACACTTACAACTCGAGAGGCTATGCTCTGTACACTCAAAGATAATTTGGTCATGGCATAGAATCACATGAATCAACAAGAAGATCAAGGTCGCTCTGAACGTCAATTTGCAGAAGGGGATCAGGTGTTTCCTCGACTGCAGCCTTACAAGAAAACTTCCCTCAAGGCCGAGCATTGTCAGAAGCTAGCACCCAAATTTTATGGTCCTTATACCGTTCTCAAGTGTGTGGGACAAGTAGCCTATCAGTTATCTTTGTCCAGCCATTCGAAGCTACATCCCGTTTTTCATGTTTCATGCTTAAAGAAGGTAATTGGAGCTAAGTGCCAAATTCAAACCAACCTTCCAAAGTTAGCTGAAGAAGGATCCATTTGGCTACAACCATAAGTAGTTTTGGACTAGCGTGAGCGTTGCCTGCATCAAAGAACCATCAAGGAAGTGCTAGTCCAGTGGAAAGATACAACTCCAACAGATGCCACTTGGGAACCAGTTACCATTCTGCAACAATTTCCTCATCTCAAGCCTTGAGGACAAGGCTATTTTTAAGGGGGAAGACATGTTAGGGTCCTAACCTGCACATAGGTAGAACAATATATTCGGATGTAATAAAGGTCAATATTAATAAGGCCTTTCAATAAAATAGAATAAGGCGGATGTAAGAAGACCTAATAGAAGCTTCCGCTTCTAGAAGGATCTTCCTCTAGATGCTTCTTTTTTGTATAAATAGGAGTCGAGGGTATGATAACCTTAGCTTGAATATTATTGTAATAGATCTCTACTCAACTGGAGGTTTCCCCCTCGAAGAGGCCCGTGAACATTGCTTTCAGATTCAAAGTCATATTTCTTTTATTATTTTCTTATCATTTTAGTGCTATTGTGGTGAATGTTCTGGTTATATTGTTGTTATTCTACCATTTCTAGCATTTTATTTTTGTTCTACATACATTTTATATCTGTTATATTACACCACTCATCAATAATGTATCCCATATACTAAACCCAGGTCATGCCAAAAGTGTACTTCTTCAAATTGGCACACAACTTGTGTTGCTGCAGTGTTTGGAGGACCTGTCGGATGTGGTGGAGGTGCTCTTCCCAAGTCTGGCTGAAGATCAGAATGTAATCCAAGTACACCACTACAAATGAGTTGTTGAATGGTCGAAAGATGTCATCCGTTAGTCTCATGAAGGTTTCATGGGCATTCGTCAACCCGAAAGGCATGACCAACAATTTGAAAAGTCCCTCCATGGATTTGAAGGTAGTCTTCCACACATAAGAGGGTTCGATTGGTACCCGGTGATACCTAGACTTCAAGTCGATCTTTCTGAAATATTTCGCCCCCTTGAGTTGGTCCAGAAGGTCGTCAATCCATGGGATCGAGTACCTAATATGAACAATGATCGTGTTTAGTGCCCAAGATTCAAAGAAAAGTCTCCAAGTCCCATCCTTATTCTGCACTAGCATGATTGGGCTCCGACAGGGTGATGAAATCGGTCGGATGTGACCTTTCTGCAACAACTCCTAAATCTACCTCTTGATTTTGTCATTCTCCAGAACAAAGCACCGATAGATTGGTCCATTGGGAAACAATACACCTAGGGTCAAATCGATGGTGTGCTTGACCTGACAGTGTAGAGGCACCCCTGCAGGGGAGGTGAAGATGTCCTCATACTCCTCCATGACCTTATCCATTTTTTGTTGTGGTGCAGAGGGGCCCTGTCTAGAGGTCGTGGCCACAATATTCTTCTTTCCCTGAGGGCAGATCATGAGGAAAACAAATTTCTTGGTTTTGGCAATGATCTTACAACATTGTTTTTCAGTAACCAAAGAGATGGTTGTAGGCGGTGTTGTTTCCAGTATCTTTTACATCTTATTGCCCAAAGTAATAATAACTTCACGAGGCCTAGACTCATACACAACATGTCACTTCCACAAGTATGGTTGGCCTAATAATACATCAGAAACATCAAGAGGAGCAATGTCACATAATTCCTCTTCCGTGAAGTTGGGCTTGATGTTGTAGGGAAGGCAACATTGTTGGTTGACGTGGAGGTCCCATCCTTGGTGTAGCCACCCGATGGTGTATGGTTGTGGGTGTGTTGTGGTCAACAAGCCCAGCCATTTCATGACCTCTATTGAGATGAGGTTATTCTTGCCCCCACTGTCGATAATGAACTGCAATGGGGAACCCTTTACCCACATCTAGGAATGGAAGAGGTGCTCTACCTCCTATGGATCTTCTGGTTCCTTCTTCTGGATCTTCGTGGTGGAAATGGTGGTGTTGGGCTCTGCATCGATAATATGCTTCCCCCTGGAATTCCCCTTGTCAGGTTCTGATTTAGAGTCAGAGCCTGCATCTGAATCAAAAGAATTCAACTTAGCGACCAGTGATTACTTTGCCTGACACTCACTTGTGTTGTTAGTGGAGCTCTTATGGAACTCACACCACTTCCCTGTGTCCTTTTTTAGCTTTGTGCTGTTGTTCTTTGCTTGTGGCTTTGGCGGGTTGTCCTGGATTGCCTCGCCTTGGCTTGGTCCTTTTTTCGGTGGTTTGGGGGTACCTTTCCCTTGCTTCTAATTCATAAACCCAAAGTCTCACTTCTTCTATTTGAACTTCTACTCAATCCTGGCAGCATACCAGTATGTCGCACCAAGTGAGGAGATGTTGAGGAACTCCATTTCTTCTTGAATGTATCTATGAAGACAACTGTGGTACTTTAACACCAAATGTTTCTTTGAATATTTGATACCCAACTTTGTGCATAGGGTATGGAACAGATTCGTCAGCTCATGCACATCTTGGTCCCTTTGCTGCCGTAGCGTAGTCCATTGTATGTATTTGTCCTCATAGCTCCCCATGGGATAATATTGTTCCTTGATGGTGTCTCAAAAATAATTCCAAGTGGGTGTAGTCAAGAACAAAGAGGGTTTCCCCTCACTTTGTTGCTCCGAGTAGGTTTCCCACTAGTCCTTAACATGGGGGGTGGCTTTAAGGAGTGAAAAAATAATCCTTTCTCGGTCGAAAAAGTTATGAACCAGGAAATATCCTTCTAACATATTCAACCATCTATCAACAACATATGCATCTATTTGGACCTCAAATATGGGAATGTCAAAGTTTACTTGTACCTTAAAAGGAGTGGCACCTCTAGAGTGGTTGTTGGATGTAGATGTGCTGTTAGTGGGTAGTCGTTGAAGGATCTGGGCAAAGTTGTCCATCATCTCGTTCCTTTGTTTCTCGAGGGCCTCCTCGAGCAATAATTTGATAGGATCTGTTGCTCCCTCATATTTATTTTCTTTCCCCATGGGCAGTCGTCAGGGTTTGCAAGGCTGATCTTGCAATGGTTCAACCAGATCGATCCCTAACTCCTTATACCCTGACCTTGTTGGGGACATGCAAAGAAGGATCGAGAAAGAGCAGACTTCTATGATACCACTGATCCGGATTTATGCAGGAACACAATGAAATACATAAATACAAATAAACGAAGAGATACAACGGAATTAAAAGTTCATTTCATTAACAACAAATGACTGAAATATGCTTATAGACAGAATGGAAATAAAATAACTCGAGCGTTGGTAACTTATCTCTGAGAAGAGATGTGGCGGCTACTAGCCTCTGAAATTTGTGTTACAATGAGGCTCAAAGGCCTGTATATTATTGAGAAACAATGGAAAACTCTAAACATCCAAAAACCTAACACTAGGAGATGAAACGCTAGAAAATGGGCCCTGTTGGGATAAATTGGTACATCAATTTCCTGGGGTCATAACATTGGCATACTATCTCTGTTTGATGCACATGATACATCGTTAGAAATATCTATGTGAGGACTACACTGCTAACATTGAATATTCAATCCAAAACAAACTCATTTTTGTTGGAGCATTCATGCCCAAAAAATGTCGTTTAGGGCCTCAAAACGGCTCCCGAAGTTTAGGACCTGAAAAACTGCTAAAAATAGTAAATTGTGCTACAATTAAGGAAACTGAAAAAACTAAAAGAAACAATAGTGTGGGTCCAAGTGGAATATGTGGGTGACCACCAATATCCACTTGGATCATAAAAGAAAAAAGAATAAATAAGAGACAATGTTTAAATTAATAAGCCCGTGGTTCTGCACCTATGGTCACATGTAAATGGGTTGAAGGAAGCCCCTCTGCAGAACTCAGTTTTTGCAATATTTGCATAGATATGGAATCGAGTTAAAAATAAATCGATCCATACCTGTGATCGATTTATGAAAAACAGGTCATATGGTTGTTAAAATGATGTGTTGTTATGAAAAGTCATATTAATGACTGTGTTACTTAAAACAAAGGTTATGTAATATTAAATGAACATACATGTTGTTTATGAAGAGTTGTGTTGAAAATTTTAAAGGCTTATAAATATGTTGATATGTGAATTAGAAGGGGGGTCTCTCAATGTCTTATTGAAGATCAACAGAAGGAGACAAAGAAACGATTGTGCAATCCACTGTTTAATATAGAAGACCATTATTGGACTGCATATTCTATTTCCAGATTGATGAACAAAGGGTGGCAGGGTGGTGCAAGGGAAGGTTGGATCCTGCACGGGAGTAGGTGTTTACTTGTCAGTTGTAGCTGACTAAATAGGGGGTTGTAACCTCCTAACAGTTGGAGCTGGTGAACAAGGGTGTGGGTGCATCCTAATCAGTGGGTGTTGATCTAAAGAGGAAGAACATCTTTCTTCTATTATAACTTGTAAAACAAAATTTTGCAGTTAATAGAAAAGTGTTTGTGGTTTTCCCAATTGGGTTCCATGATAAAATATTGTGTTCAAATTTTGTTTGCATTGACAAAAGTAAAAATATGATCAAATTATTGTGTCACTGATTCACCCCCCCCTCTCAGTGACAAGATTTGGTCCTTCAGGTAATATCCTCTTGCTAGGAGACTTTATAGCTAGAAAAACCCTAATAAAGATATTAATTTAAGAAATGATTCCAACCCTAATCCTCTATGTCTAGACAAGGACCTTGTTTTAGATAGCAGATACAAAACAAGCTTTAGAGGAATTGGTTTAGAATTTGTTTGGTACTAGTTTAATCAATCTCCATAGTTCTCAAGATATAATAATTTTCAATTGTCTAATGAAGTGGTTGAAATCCAACCAAATGAATTTTATTCATAGGCTTCATCATAGTGTCACATATTATGTGATATATGATATCCTCATATAGAGCCAAATTGTAAATTTCGACATCTTAAATGACCATGAGCTCAACTCTAGTCATAGACCTTTAACCCTAACTCTAAAAATTTGTATGCACAAAATCCTCGTCAAAGATAATTATGATAACCAAAAGCACTTGATCTTTGACAAAAAATAAGGTTGATTTTTTTTTTAAAGGATTCAATAATGAATTAAATGTCCTATCAAATAAGGATGAGATTGAATATCTCTATCACAATTTTATGACAACCCTCTCTACTTCCATTAACAAGTTATTTATCAAGTTCTATTGTAAAAAGAAAAATAAAACAACAAACCCTTGGTATGATAAAGAATGTAAGATTACTATCTAAAAACCATTAGGAATATTTTTAATGATTCTTTAAAATATGACAAGATAAATAGGTATAAAGCCCCAATTAAAAGGAAAAAAAGGTACTACATAAATCAAAAGAAAGATAAGATTTTGCACCTATTTTATCTAAATCCTAAGAAATTTTAGAGGCAAATTTCGATACATAAAACTAAAGAAAACAATATTATTCTATTGAGGGACTAGAATTCCTAACTTAAAAATATTTACGAATCCCTTCATGTTGTGGACAAACTTTAAATCCTTTCTACATAAGAAAGTTTTTTCTATAGAAAACATAGAGTTTGGGGTTAAGCAACTTGCAAAATGTAAATTTAAGGAAATAAAATGTTTCCAAGCATAAATATTGAAAATTGGATGGCCTATCCTCATCTCTCACATCCACAAACATTTAAATTTAGCAGTAAAGTAGTGCTCCACTAAACCTTGGAATCAAATCCTCATTGTACATATTTTTAAAAGTAAGGTTAAAAAAAACCCTCTAATTATATGACCATTATGCTTATCCCCCTTTTAACCAAGTTATATGGAATTATTTTGGAAAATAAGACCAATGTATGGTTAGAAAACCATGGAAAAAGAGCTAAAGGGCAGGCCAAATTTAGGAGGTATTATTCAACTATGGACCACCTTGTTATGATTATGATCATTGCAGAGGAGTGTTGCAATAATAAAACCAATCTCCTGTTTTATTCATTGACTTTATAAAAGTTTTTTACATAGATCCTATCATTGGCATAGATTAGAAGAGATAAAATTTCTTTTCAAGTTGAGAGTTTCCATGATATGGTTATATCATAATGTTATTACCAAGTTTAGGAACACTAACAGTTGGTCGGAAGAAATTCATTATAATGTAGGAGTTAAGTAAGGTTGTCATTTGTCCCCTATCGTTTTTGACATATACATTGACAAGTTAGAGGTTTTTTTGGAAGAAGGAGGTTGTGTTGGCATGACACTAGCTAGTATAGTCATCATCCTTATTTTCATTGATGATATTGTTCTTATGGTGAGGAGTCCCTTTGATCTGGAAAAGCAACTAAAAATTCTCAAGGATTTATGTTTTAGTGTGGGTATGACCATTAACATTGACAAAGTGAAGGTTATGATAATTAAATCTAAAAATATCACTTACAGTAATTTTGTCTATGACAACAAAAGCTTGGAGGAAGTGACTACATACAAATATATTGGAATTGATTTCCATCACAAGCTTAATTGGAACTACAACATTGAGAAAATGATAAATGGAGGGTGAAAAATGTATTATGGACTTGAAAATGTATTAGGGACCTTTGGATATGGGATAAAGGGAAACTCCTCTTTGAGTCTCTCATTACTCATGTTATCTTATATGGTTGTGAAATTTGGGGTTGTAGCATCTTTAGAGAATAACGGAGAAAGATAAAGCAAATCCATTTTTAAAAAGATTACAATCTCAAAATTAATAACAATACACCCTATCACTATGACTTGGTACCTAAGGTACAAGAACAAGATAAACCATATAGATTCTTCAAAATTAAGTCAAAACTAACTACAACTCAAAGAGGGTGACATAAAGATGCCAGATAAATCATTTGGGAATAAAGGAAAATGTTACTCTCTAGAATAAGGATAATATTAAAAATATTATTAGATATAAATTTAAGGAGAAATTGTGGCGTGATTAAAAAATAAAGGATAAAATAAAATTAAGATACTTTAGGAGGTGATCAACCACAATCTAGAAAATCAAAAGTATCTCTCTTTTGACTAGAATAAAGAAGAAAATCAACATTGCTAAAATAAGAACAAACTCTCAAAATCAACATTGTTAAAATAAGAACAAACTTTCACAAGATCCATAGTGAAATATAGTGTTGGACAATTCCTAGAGCATCACCAGTTAAAAGAATTTGTCATCTTTGTGACAATAAGAAGGTTGAAGATGTTTTTTTTTTTTTTTTCTTAAAATGTCTTGTGTATATTCATATTAAATCACGATTTCAAAATGTTTGTTAGAATACCCACCTTCCTAACCTCTTAACTCATCAAAACCATGATTTCAAACACACAAATAAATTTTAAAACAAATTAAATAATTCATTACCTTAAAGTTTTGATAAAGTGAACATTTATCATCATCATAATGTATAATACAACTTACTTATTACCTTTTCAAAAATTTAATCTCTTTAAAACAATAATCAATTTAGAATTTCTAAACTAATTTAATAAACTTTCACAATTTACTTTATTACAATCAACCCTTCAACATACCATTATTAATAAAATTTACTTATATTAAAAAATTAATCAATTTAAAATTAAAATAATTCTAAACTAATTTAATAAAGTTTCACAATTTGGTTATTCACTTATATTAAAAAAATAATTTTCAAAAATCCTTTAAATATAAGTTATATTAAAAAAAATTACATTTTCAAAAATATAATCTCTTTAAATAAATAATAAATTCAAAATAAAAATAATTTTCAATTAATTTAATAAAGTTTCAATTTTATTTTATTACTCTCCATCAATAAAATACCATACTCTTTCCCTGGGGCTCACTTTGTCCTTACCAAATTTCATATATTTCACTTAAAATATCATTACTCTATAAAGTACAATTAGATTATATTAAAAAAATTTGCACATTATACATTACATTCTAAAATACTCATTATAGTACAAAGTACAATACATAATACATTCTAAAATACTCATTATAGCACAAACCCATGACTTAAAAGAGAACCATTTGATCTCGGGAGAACCCCTAGAGCTTTATATAAACCATAGTATCAGTTATGGTGTTCACTAAAATGGTATGCTCAACAGTAAAATCATGCGATGAGACAAGAAGGTTAGCTCTATTGTGGTCATGAAAATGGCATGCTTCGACAAACCGAATACATGACCATACGATGTTAATTTTTTAACTAGTTAATTTATTTTAACTAGTAAGATTTATTTTAATAAAGGGATGTTAGAAAATAAAAAAAATATTTCATTAATAATCAACCTCACATAAATATAAAAGTGGTAGTGAAGGAATGACTAATTTAATAATAATTTTTCATTTAATCATATTAAAATTAGAAATAAAATTAAATGAAGTTAAAGGGGAAAATGAGGAATAAGTTAGAGAAGTCACATAAACCAAATCTAAGAAAACAAAGAAAGAAAGAAGAGGTTTAATGGTATAAATAATGAATACTAGGTTATATGATCTTTGAGACCACATTTAAAGGATCTACTAGTTTGGCCTTTCTGCAATTTGCTATAGGAGTAGGGAGTTTGGTATACTCCTTGGACACACATGGGGTCTCATTTACCTTTGGTAGTTATAAATAATTATTCAAGGGTTTTATAGGGTTTAAAGAGATTTTTAATATTCTTTTTTACCAATATCTTAGAAATATATTTTGCAGCACCTTGCATGTAGGGAAGAAAAATGAGAGCCAAGGGAGGGGAAGAGGAATGACATAAATAATTTCCTACGCATATAGGAGGCCATTTGTTGGTTCTCTTTTATGGGTGTCAACTTATATCTCGGAGGTTTCCTTCCTATACTTTCATTTCTAATAAAGATCAAGGTATTGAAAAGCAATTGAACAAATTAAAATTGCAATAATCTCTTGAGACTTGAACTTCACTTTCTCAAGAATCCTTTCTTTCAAGGTTTCTTCTTGTCCGACAGCATAGGTATTCCAACAGAGGACATACACCTTCAATAACCACTCACACAACCACATGAAAGATCAACAACCCCGATGGGGAAACATCCACGACTCCAACCAACGTGGTCACTTGGAGCAATTTATTAATGAAAAAGAAAAATATTACAGAGATATTTACAAGAGAGTTTCTCACAATCAATCATTGGAAAATGACCCTCCATGATATTTAAATAAAGATCATGGACCAATCAGGTTTTAAGCCACATATCAATGTAGCTACTAAGATCAAGGAGAATATGAACCATGAGATCACTCTGTGTTGGGAACATATTGTGACCGTCAGATTACCTAAATTGAAATGCATACTAAAGAAACACACTTTTACTTAACGACACATTAGACTAATATGATCTTAGCTAACTCCTAAGTGTCTAAATATCCCAACATCCCCCCATAAGAACAAATTGGGATATGATTGAAGGATTTACAAAGGTGAAACAATAGGAGAAGGAAGGAGGCATTAGAGCTTACCCCCCACACCCTTAATGACAACTTCCTAAACTCCTAACATAGATGGAATTTTGGAAAACTTCACTTATGTAAGAGACTTTGGGAAAATGTCTACAAGTTGATATTTTGTAGGGAAAAAGAGCGCTTTAATAAATCTATCATGAATGATATTTGATATGAAGTTCTTGTGTAGCTTGATGTGTTTGTTGCAATGATGTTGAACTAGATCTTTGGCAATCTTGATGGCACTTATATTATTACACCAGAGGGTTGCAAGATGATGTTGATGGAATCCAAACATTGAAGTGATATGTCTAAGCAACACAACTTCTTGATTTGCATTAACTGCTGCTGAGTACTCTGATTTTAAAGAAAGAGAAATAGATTGTTGTTTCTTATAGGCCCAAGTGACATGAAACATAATATGCAGTAGAATTTCGATCATAAAGTTCGTCGTTCCAATCTGAATTAGTGGAATGAATTAATAAAGGAGTCTACCCCGAGCTTTATTATATCCTGAATGGAACTGTATCATGGACATACTGAAGTATCATTTTAGTTGATTTCCATATACTAGGAAACAAGACCGACAATAAAGGAAATATTAGGACGAGTATGAGTGAAATATAAGAGGCTACAAACTAACTGACGGTGCAAGGTGGCATCAACTTCAATAGAAGAACAAGTGGAAACAAGTTTGACTCCAAACAGGAAGGGAGAAGGGCTGGTTTAGAATCTTCTAGGTGAAAGTGATGAAGAAGGTCACAAGCATACTTACACTTGGAAATAAAAATTCCTTCCTTGGTTTGTAAAACTTGGAGGCTAAGGAAATAGTGAAAATATTCCAAGTTGATCATTTTAAATATCTTATTTATTATTATCATTATGGCCACTATCCCTAACAATAACTTTTCAATTTCTAATTATTCCCCATTTCTAATTATGTTTATGCTCATTATATCTTCCTTTGACATGGATCAACCTATGTTTATGTTTGATTATTTTATCCATCTTCTTTTCTTTTATGAGGTAAGTTGTTTCAATTTGTAATTTATTTGTTAGTTCTTCTTATACTGTTGCAGTATATGTATATAAAGATCTGTGCATGATTATTATTTAATACAAACATTTAATTTTTTTAATATATTGTAACCGTGTAAAAAAAAAGCAAAACAATGATACAAAATCGACAAAGAAGCAATAAATGCAACGAGGTAGAAGAAATGAAATATTCTACGAAGATGAAGCGATGCATTTTTTTGTGATATAATGGTTGTTTTTTTCACACTATTTTATGGCATGTCAACAAATTTTGACCATCGAATAGTTTAATTTTTTTTTTAAGTTTTATTATTTAGTAAATAAAATCCTAAACACAATGTGACTTAAATTTTATTTTAAATTTTGAGAAAATAATTTTTAATTATTATCATATAATTAAAAGACTAAACACAATGTACAAAAGAGAGAGCCAAATTTAGAAAATATTCTTGGTAGAATCATAACATCCATATGTGTGAATCAGACCAAAATCAATGTCCTATCAGTATTATACTGAAAATCTTTCACAATTTGCATCGTATTTTCCAACACCAATAAAAAAATCAAATTTCTATAGCATTCATGGTTTTCATTGTATTAATATAATTCAAGAATGAGTAATGAAAAGACTAAAAGTATAAGATAGAAAGGTTAGAAAAGGTGTAAAAATCATGCTTAATTCAAGCTTTCAATGTTTAAAAATATGGTTTATTCGTAAAACAATTTTGGACATTGTTACAAATTTAATGTTCAATCCAAGCCACCTCAAAATGAATTAGTGGAAGGTTTAAAAATAAAGAGGGTGGTGAGTTGTACCTTTCACTCATGGGACAACAACATTCCTAAGTTAATGGACCTGTGGAAGGAATCTTCTGAAATGAGAGCAATGACCATTCTTTGTTTCAACTTGATGATTCCTCCCCTTTGAGTAGGATCCATTTGAACTTGAATAGTGGGTATCACCCATCAATTATGGATTGGTTGAGTGATGCACACACTCATGCATGACTGTGAGTAAGAGATAACATGAACCTCATTAGAATTCATTTATTTCCTATACTACCCATTCCAATTAGATTTAATATCCACATTATAACAAAAAAATATGCTTGTCATGAATTAAAACATTATTCCCATATGCATCACATATAGGTTTGAGCAGTCCCCATAATCATTTAAAATTTTAACAATGAAGTTGTTGTTGAGGAATCAAAACTCTAGAAACTGATCATCTCCCATACATTTGATGAAAACTAGTTATTTAAATTCATTATAGCACAAATCCATCATTTAAAAAGAGTTTTGATCTCGGTAGAACCATTCCAATTCGTAAAACCAAAGAAAATAATATGATTCCCTTGAGGGAATTCTTACCTTAAAAAATATTTATGAATCCCTTGATGTCATGGAGAATTTGTTTCTATACAAGACATAGAGTTTTGGTTAATCATCTCGCAAAAGCGAAATACAAGGATATCAAAGGCTATCAAACATAAATATTAAAAATTGGAGGGCCTATCATCATCTGTCACATCCACAAGCTCTTTGATTTAGGAGTCAAGTAGGGATTCCCTAAACCCTGGAATCAAAGCCTCATTGTACCTATTTTTAAGAGTGAGGTTAAAATAAATCCCTCTAATTGTATACCATTATGATTATCTCCCTTTTAGCCAAGCTATATAGAATTATTTTGGAAAAGAAGATTAGTGTATGGTTAGAAATCCATGGAAAAATAGCTAAAATCTAAGATGGATTTAGGAGGTATTATTCAACTATATGGATCACCTTTTTATGTTTAGGATCATTATGGAGTGTTGTAATAATAAAACCAAACTCTTGTGTTGTTTCGTTGACTTTGTAATTTTTTTTGGCATAGAGCCCATGACTAACCTTTGGAATAGATTAGAATATCTAAAAGTTCTTTATGAGTTGAGAGTTGTTGCAATAAGGTTGTACCCAAATGTTATTTCCAATTTATCAACACTAAGGGTTGATTGGAAGAATTTCATTGTAATATAGGAGTTGAGAAATGTTGTCCCTTTCCCCTACCCTTTTTGGCATATATAATGCCAATTTAGAGGGTTGTTTGGAAGAAGGAGGTTGTGTTGGCCTGACTCTAACTGGTATAGTCATCATCTTTCTTGTTTATATTGATGACATTGTTCTTATGGTGAGGAGTCCCTACGGTCTTAACAAGAAACTAAAAATTCTCAAGGATTTATGTTCTAGTGTGGATATGATGGTTAACTCTCACAAAGTGAAGGTTATGATAATTAAATCCAAAAATATCGCTTACAATAATTTTGTTTATGGAAACAATAAATTGGAGGAAGTGACGACATAAAATATATTGGAATTGATTTTTATCAAAGCTTCAATGGAACAATAACATTGAGAAAACGATAAATGTAGGGTCGAAAGCTTATTATGGACTTGCAAACAATTGTAAATTAGTGGAACTTTGGATATGGGATAAGGAGAAATGCCTCTTTGAGACTTTCATCACTCTTGTTACCTTATATGGTTTTGCAGTTTGGGGTTGTAGCATCTCTAGATAATAGTGGAGAAATAAGAGAAAATCCAAAAATATTTTTAACTTATAATCTTAAAATTAAAAGGAATGCATCCTCTCATATCATTCTCATGGGAGAAACTCTATCCCCCATTGAGAGCATGACTATGACTTAGTACCTAAGGTACAAGAACAAGATAAACAACACAGAAGACAAAAGACTTCCTATGATTCCTAAAATATGAGCCAAACCACATACAACTCAATGGGGGTTGGCATAAAGATGTAAGTATTAGGATAATCATTAGGGAATAAAGGAAAATTTCATTCTCTACAATAATAATAACATTAAAAGTGATATTACATCTAAATTTAAGGATAAATTATGGCGTAATAAAAAAATAGAGGATAAAAGAAAATTGAGATTCTTAGCTGACGATAAATCATAATCTTGAAGATGATAAACATGTCTATGTTTTGAGTATCCTAAAGAAGAAAATCAACATTGCTAAAATAAGAACAAACTTTCAAAATCAACATTACTAAAATAAGAACAAACTCTTACAAGATCCATGGTGAAGTAGAGTGTTGGACAATTCTTAGAATATTGTGTGCTAGAAGAACTTGTTATCTTTGTAATACTAAGAAGGTTGGAGATGAAGAACACTTTCTCTTAAATTTCCTCTCTCTTAAAACTTTTCAAATACAAAAGTACAATTTTAAAGAAAATTAAATAGTTCATTACCTTACTTTAAGTTTGATAGAGTAGAAGTTAAATATCATCATCATAAAGTTTAATGCAACTCACCTATTTCCTTCTCAAAATTTTAATTTCTTTAAATCTAAGTAATAGGATATGTCCAAACCCCCCTCTGTGTCATGTATCTTACGTGTCGGACATGATACACGAGGACACATGTCTAACATGTGTACAAAACGTGTCTTGTTCACAGGATACGTTTCAAACACGTGTCCGACACTTGCCCTCGGCGTGTCCTGCACAGAGAAGTACTTGGCTCATGTTTTCTCATGGAAGTTGGAGCTGTGAGGTGTTTTGGTGTGCAGTTGAGGGTAATTTTTCCTTACTAATGCTATTTAAAGAGGTCTCCACCCCCTCCATTTCACCCACCCTAGTAATCAATGGTAATGTTAAATTCTTAAAGTAAAATGAAAGATAAAGGATAATGTCACTTTTACTTAAATTTTTAACATTACCATTAATTGTTTTAGGATGTTTGAGAGTGGTTCCACCCTCATTGGACTTCATATGGATAAAGTAGAATTTTAGGTCCCATTCAAAACTTAACAGACTTAACAGTTTTCAGGATTTCAAGATTGGCAAGATTGCAATGTTTCCACTGGACTCTATCATGTACGAGGGTATGGAACTAACATTTAATCAAGAGAACCAATCCCTTTATGTACCTCGATGTTGGTGGCATTGATTGTTGAACTCTTTTGTCACGACCCCATTAAAAATGTACCCTTCACTTAAGTATAAAATCTTATATTGAATTCTTCTCTTTGTCGTCATGTCAGGTGACTTGGTGGTGTATCTGCACACCAACCTTCGTCTTATATATAGGCAGAGAGAAGAGTGGTTGAAGGGAAAGATAGAGATGTGGGATGTGTTTCCTGATGATATGGGTTTGAACAACAGTGTTGAGTTGGCATTAGCCAACTTGGAACTTAATGAACTAGTGCTAGAGCTAAACACTTTTGATGATGGTGATCCTCTTGAGGGGTCATCCTCAAGAGTCCACATCAACAAATGCACACATTGCATTCGATAAAGAGGAGGAGGAGGAGAGAGCAGTGGTAGTGATGTCAATCTTGATGATTATGACATGGAAGACTATTGATAGCCACGACTCGTGACCTATGAGATTATTCCATCTATGGTTCTAGTATCTACCCTATGGCTATTTTGTATTTGTCATTGGCATTCCCACCTATAGTATCAGTGACTCTAACTCAATGTCTATCTACATTGTAATACATTTTGATTTTGATGACTTAATGAGATTGAGAATGTTGCAGCTTATGATTCTAATTTCTTGTGTGTTCATTGTTTTTCATTTGATCATCATTGATGTTACAATGTAGTATGTTACATAGTTTGTATCATGTAAATCTTCTAGTTTCTAACAAAATATGAATCTTTATCTCTATATTTCATTTTTGTGTGTAATTTAAAAACCAAATCATATATATAATAATTTTAAATATATTTTTGTGTCCACACTTAGCTTTAAATATATAATAAACTTAAAATTAAAATAATTCTTAAATGATATAATAAAATTTTAAGATTTAATTTACTTTATTAATGTAAACCTCTTAAACTACCATTATTCCATATACACTTAAATTGTATTAAAAAATTTCCTTTTCAAAAAATGATCCCTTTAAATAGATAATTCATAATTAAAATAATTGTCGACTAATTCAATAAAGTTTCACACTTTAGTTTATTACCATCAACCCACTAAAATACCATTACTCTATATATACCATTACTCTATATATGTATGTATGGTTGGTACAGGTCACTTTGTCGTTAATGAATGTGAAATTTCATGTCTTGTATATTATACCTGATCGATCTCAAAGATTATAATTATTTGTGTTTGGTACAATATATTATATAATTTGTGATGAAAGAGTTGAATGGATATATTGTTGTTAATACTGTGCAAAGCAAAATAGTGACAGAAAATGGACGACGAAAGCAATCAATCCAAGCATGGAGAAGCAAGGCAATATAATGTGAAGACAAAGGAACGCAGCCGATATAACGTTTGACATTGACAAAGTGGTGCAGTGTATGTGACAAAGTGGTTTGTTTTTTATAAACTGTATTTTATGGTAATGTAGAATTTTTTCTTTCTCACTTATATTTAATGTATTTTATGGCTTAGAATTTTATGGCTTAGAAGTGGTAATGTATTTTATGGCTTAGAATTTTTATAAGCCATGGAAAAAATTTAATGTCTGGACTTTCTCAAATTTTGACTCTGAGATAGTTTTAATTTGGATTTTTTCTTTACTATTTTGAGAAAAGAAAGAGAAAACCAAGTACAATCATAGCATCCATATATGAATCAGACAGAATCAACATTGTATCGGTATTATATTGAAAAACATTCAGGATTTGCATTGTATTTTCGGGCACTAATTGAAAAATCAAACATATGTAGCATTCACGGTTTTCATTGTATTTTCCCGCACTAATTAAAAAATCAAACATATATAACCTGCACGATTTGCATTGTCTTTTCTAGAATGGCCTAAAACTCGAACGAATAAACAATGGAGATATGTAAAAAACACACATAAAACAATTTCCGGACATTGTTATAAAACCATCTGGCCGTAAACCATGAGAATCGCCATGCAGTAATCGATGGGTTGAGTGACGGACCACTATGGCAGCACTGATGGATTACAAAGAGGTAACATAAGCCTCATTAAAATCTATTTCTTTCCAATCCTACCCATTCCAATATTGCTCATAATCTTTTCCAATCTCAGCTCTCTTTTGCCCTGCTCCCGTTTTCGTTTCCATTTAAAATCCATTTCTTTCCAATCCTACCCATTCCAATATTGCTCATTATCTTTTCCAATCTCAGCTCCCTTTTGCCCTGTTCCCGGTTACCGTCCAACTCTAGTTGTTCGATATCTAGATTGAAACATAAGCCTCACTAAAATCCATTTCTTTCCAATCGGTCTCAACCAAAACACACCTGCCACGTTAAGACAAACAATTACAATCTTCTCACAAATTGTAAACGCTTGGTGTGATTGTAGACAAAACAAATTTATATGTTTGAATCGTGACCAATATCATTCAAATTTTAACAAATTAGGCCTGTGTTGAGGCATCAAAACTTTGTAAACTGACCATTTCACATACATGTGATGAAAACTACTTCAAACTCATTATAGCACAAACCCATGACTTAAAGAGAGAACCATTTGATCTTGGTTGAAACATTTCAGCTTTATATAAATCATAGTATCAGTTGGCTCCATGGGTAACATAAGCCTCATTAAAATCTATTTCTTTCCAATCCTACCCATTCCAATATTGCTCATTATCTTTTCCAATCTCAGCTCCCTTTTGCCCTACTCCCGTTTCCGTTTCCATTTAAAATCCATTTCTTTCCAATCCTACCCATTCCAGTCGGTCTCAACCAAAACACACCTGCCACGTTACAACAAACAATTACAATCTTCTCACAAATTGTAAACACTTGGTGTGATTGTAGACAAAACAAATTTATATGTTTGAATCGTGACCAATATCATTCAAATTTTAACAAATTTGCAATCTGACCATTTCACATACAGGTCAAACTACTTCAAACTCATTCTAGCACAAACCCATGATTTAAAGAGAGAACCATTTGATCTTGGGAGAACCATTTCAGCTTTATATAAATCATAGTATCAGTTGGCTCCATGAGTTCATGAAAATGATATGCGCAGCAGTAAAATCATGTGATGAAACAAGAAGGTTAGCTCTATGGTCGTCACGAAAATGGCATGCTCAGACACACCGAATACATGACCGCACGATCATAAATGGACAATTTGATCTTTGAAAGTTTTATTGAATGTGTTTTTATCCATTTTTTTATACTAGTATAACGTAACGGACACCTGAAATTTTGACCTAGATAACAAGACACCCAAGGACATGTTTGTATATATATGAAAAAAAAAACTGAAAATTACACATACAAAAATAAAATTTTGACATAAAGACTCATATTTTCTTAGAAACTAGAAGAATTACATGATACAAAACTTTAAACATGTAACATAAATGATAAATCATGATTCATTATAATTTATACTGTATACATCCAACATTGTAACATCAATGATAATAAAATGACAAACATTGAAGTTTGGACACACAAAAAATTAGAACCATTCAATGTATAGATACTAGATAGTAATATCAAGTAAGAGTCACTAACATTATAGGTGGGAATGCCAATGGAAAACACAAAATAGACATAGGGTAGATACTAAAACTCACCGTAGATGGAAGAATTGTCAAGACTCAGTAGTACTAGTCCTCCATGACATAAACATCAATATAAGTGTCCTCAGGAGGGATCTCCTCTCCATCGTCTTCTTCATCCTCCTCCTCCTCCTCTATATCCAATGCAATATGTGCATCTGTTGTTGTAGAGGATGACCCCTCAAGAGGATCACATCTTCAAAACTGACTGGCTCTAGCATTGGATCATTAAGATCCAAGTTGGCTAATTCCAACTCAACACTACTGTCTAAACCCATATTATCAGGAAAAACATCCCACGTCTTTGTATTTCCCTTTACCCACTCTTCTCTCTGCCTGTAAATAAGACAAAGATTGTTGTGCACATACACCATTGTCTGTGCCCTTGACTCTAAAGCCTTGTCTTCTTCAAAATGTACAAATTCTCATATGTGCTCCAATTCCTTTCGCAACAAGAGGATGAAGTAACAAAGAGGAGCCTCATGGCTAATTGTTGTAGAAGAGGGCACGTTTCCCCATGAGTTACTCACCAAGCATAAGGATTCTTAGCCTGGCTGTCTAGCACATCATAGCCTCCAAATCTCCCTGTTCTAATGGAAAACTCTATGAAGCCCTCCTCCACCTCATCAAGGTATGCTCTATCCTGAAATATCTGTCTAAATGCATCCTTCTTCCACTATGAAATCTTACCATCCATGTGAGGAGGGAATCTACGTGAAGGACCACAATTGAGCCATTCATTACTATAGTAAGTGGGATTCAATGAGTGATCCAAGCAATGAAAAGGTGTGCAATTCTTATCCCACCTGCTGATAAGAATATCTTCTATGATGGTGAATAAAGTCTCTCATGATGTCTAATACTCAGGGCACTCATGCTCTAAAACAACGGTCATGGAATCCCACCCCTCACAAACCTCTCCTAGGATGGGCTTGTCTTTGTCTGCAAACCACAAAAAAGAGATGATAGGTTCCATGGTATTAATGGTAATATCTACGCTCTCCCACCAGCCATCATCTAACACTGTATCCTTGACCCTTTTTGAAGAAGCTTGATCTCTCTTTCTTCAAAAAGAGCAATACTCTGAAATAACCATGGACCCAAGAGAACTCTTGACCTCCCTCAACATCTTAAGCATGATGAATGACGAGGAAAACCGAGTATCTTCAATCTTCAACAATGTTAGATGTGTGTATCCTTTGTATATAGTGAGGGAATTGGTATGGTTTTGTACAAAATTGTGGATATGGCGTGCATCCTCAATAAGAATTCTCATCCATGTCACTTTCGCAGCAATAGATGTAAGTGCTAAATTCAAAGAATGAACAATGCAAGGTGTCCAAAATATTTTTGGATATTTAGCTTCCACAATCACGCCAGGCTTGCAAACAAGTTTATTATCTGTAATAATTTTCACACAAGAATCAACACCTACATATTCAATAACCTTAATGACCAACTCACCCATATATTGTGGATCCTTGTATTTTCCAAGAACATCCACCACTTTCAAGAAGACTACTCCATTCAAAGTAGACACCATTAAGTTGATGAGTGGATGGCGTGATGCATATGTCCAACCATAGGAAACAATACTAAAACCTATTGAGAGCCATGTTGATTTGATAGGTTGTAGAATTTTATCCACCTTCTTTTCCTTCACCAATAATGTGGTTCTAAGATTCTATGAATTAGGAGGAACATATTTGATTGGAGCCTAATCAATTAGAGATCTACACATATCAACAAACAAAGGAGACCATGCAACATTGAATGAAATGAAGTTGAGATAGAAAAAGAAACCAATGGTAAGATCAACCTCTTCTCGCTTTTTTCGCTGAAATATCTTATCCATTGGAGAAGTTTCCCCTCCATTTCTTGCTTGTTGACTAACTTGAGTTGCACTCCCACTCCCAAAATTAAAATTGTTAGATGGATTCTTCAAGAATGGAAGAGGATCATCATTTTGTCTTTTCTTGGATGTTTTTTCCACTATTTCATACATAAGGATGCCTACCACACTCCAATAAGGAATATTTGTCATAGCTTCCTCATCAATTTGAGTACTTGGATCCATATCTTGTGACAATTTTTGAGAAATTTCCATTTGAGTCTTCACATTTTAGAAAACACTCATCCTTAATATCTAAAGGATATGTTCAATGTATCTCCTTTGACTCAAATGAAACTTCCTATTTCTCAAATCACTTACTAATTGAATAACCAAGTAGGATCAATGGATCTCTCCATGATCCAACATGTCAAATTCTACAACAGTTTTGATTTGAAATAATTTAACAAAGATAACTCCTTGCTCATACAAATGCATAATCTATGGAGAAAGCCAAAATGATAAAATACTTGACATTATGCTTGACATAAATATTTAGATATGTGTTATAATTTAGTATAATGTAGTATAATGGATGTCATATTCACTATTGCTATAAAATTCTTTGGGTTGTTCGTGCCCTAAATTTGTGTGTACACTTTCACCATCAATTTGTTAGGATATTTGGACACTTAGGAGTTAGTTAAGATCTACTTGGTCTAATATTTCGTTAGGTAAAAGTGTGTTTCTTTAGTATTCATTAGTATGCATTTGTAGTTAGGCAATCCGACGGTCACGATATGTTCCCGACATAGAGTGATCCGACGGTTCATACTCTCCTCGATCTTAATGGCCATTGATCCGTGATTTAACACCCAATTGGTCCATGATCTCTATTTAAAGAGCATGGAGGGTCATTTTCCGATGATCGATTGTGAGAAAATCTCTTGTAAAATCTCTCTGTAATCTTTTTCTTTGCATAAATAAACTGCTCCAAGTGGTCGCGTTGGCTGGGGCCGTGGATGTTTCCCTGTAGAGGTTTTACCACGTCAAAACATCAGTGTGTTGATCTTTGATATGGTTATGTGAGTGGTTACTGAAGGTGTTCATCCTCTGTTGGAATACCTGTGTTGTCGAACATGGTATCAGAGCCTGTTTGAAAACCCGCTCCTGTTGTAGATTGAGATCGTGAAGCTGAGTTGCTTTATCTCCATTTTATCGCATTTCTGTAGATTTTTGGGATGAAAGGACTATTCCATTGCGTCCGGAGCATGATTTTCAATCAATAACACTTTTCGTTTCACTCGAAAAGGTTTCCGTTTGCCCAAGATACGACCATTACAGTCAGAATCCGGAGGTATAAAATCTGAATACGCATTTTTAATTTTTTGCAAAGTTTTGATTATTTCGGTTTGTATTTTTTTTTTCTGGGCTGCTACTCTTTTAGATCTGCGTATGCTCTTTGCCTCGTGCCTTGTGCAATCTCAGAAAATCAGAAATAGATAGGAAAAGGTGCATCTTCCGGGTAAGCTAACCGAGATCTAACCCTTGTTGTCATCGAGAAGTGAATTTTTTTTCTTGTGTGAAAAGAGTTTGTTTGGAGCATGCTCTCCAAGGCCAACAACAACAACAACAACAAAAATCCTCCTTCTGAACATTACAATATGTTTTGCTAGATCAGTTGGTTAAAACTTGCCTTATTAAGTAAGAGGTCTTGAGTTCAAGTCTCTCTTTTGTTACTTTTTTTGAAAAAGTTCATGCTAAAAATTGTAAAGTGCATTTCACTTCAAGTATAAAAGTGAATCACTATAAGTAGATTTATATTTTATTTTAGAGTTATTTTGCATGCAACTTTTCTGTTATAAGGTAACCTCATTGTAAAAGTGATCCCCACTTCTATTTATAAAAGTGGGCCACTTCATAAAGTAGCTTACACTATCACGTGGTTATTTGGTTACCGTGTATGCCTTTTTTTAAAAGGGGCATAACTCTCACATCGGAAGTCC
Source organism: Picea engelmannii (assembly GCA_009831015.1). Lineage (NCBI taxonomy): Eukaryota > Viridiplantae > Streptophyta > Pinopsida > Pinales > Pinaceae > Picea > Picea engelmannii. Next base: position 217,608 of record ML782940.1, read on the forward strand.
GTTTTTAGTGCCATTTTTTTAAAACCGCACAACTTTTTGAGATCTTTCCATCTAGATCATTAGTTTCAGGTTTTAAATCTGCATTATCTACATATTTAATATGGCTTCTATAAGTACTGTCATGCTTACCAACGACAACTACTTCCAATGGATATCCCATATGGAAGATTTATTAAGAAGTAAAGGCCTATATCGGATTACCATGGGAATGGAAACAACCCCCACTGATGATGATAAGAAAGCCAAATGGGATAATAGGAATGATGAAGCACGTGGACTAATTGGAATGTCCATCTCTCCTGATCTAAGGTACCATCTTCAAGGAGTTGATGA
>ML782940.1:231020-245977 GCA_009831015.1 Picea engelmannii
AAACCCTCAGCAACAAAGGCGTCCCTCTGAAGCCAAAAACATGCTCTGATACCACATGTAAGTTTTAAACCTGCGAAGTAAAGCAATGCATATATATTCTTAAGCAATACAGAAATTAATCAATGGCTCATACACAGAATACAGAGAGATCTTTACCGGAAACCCTCAACCGGGAAAACCTTTCTTTTTCATTATATCGAATTTCACCATTCTCCATACAATATATACAATGTTTTTAGTTATTCCATAGATACCAAAACCCTAATCCCTTAATCCGGGATTAATTTACAAATCAGCTAAAAATAGCAAAAAACGCCCAAAAAAAAATTTCGGGGCGTTGTGCCGAACGCTGCGCGTACTTGGGGCGCTTCCCCAAACCCCGTCGGCCCCGGGCTACCGCCCAGTGCCGAACGCTTCGCGTAACCAGGGGGGCATACCTGCCCCCCCCTGGGACCCCCCTAGGAAAGCGCCCGACGTACACGACAGAGCCCTAGGTGAAGGGATCGTCAGACGCAGTCGTCATATATGACGCACCCACACACACACACATGCAGAGAATATAACACATACCCAACATAATGAACTAAGAAAAGAATAATGATAAAAAAATACACACACAAAAGTAAATTCTTGCAAACAAAAGTAAATTACAACTAGTTGAAATTTAAACTATTGAGAAAGTAAGTAACCAAGATAAGTACTAAATTAAATAATTTTTTCTTTATCTAATTTACCCTTCAAATATCAAATGTACTTGTGAATATTTAGATCTCAAAATAAAAAACAATCTACTTTAATCTTTGGTTCACAAGCAAACCATTTAGAAAATGCTAGGTCTTTATTGGTAATTAAAATACTAGGGGTTCTAGGGAACTCTTTTCTTTCAACAAGAGACTTTTCAATTATGAAATAAATGGAAATATAAATAAACAAATAGAATTAACCTATAGTTGTCAAAGAGAACAATAAATAAAGCCAATGGCTTCTCACATGAAAATAACATGCCAAAAATTGTGTTGGTCAATGCACTTAATGACCCCCAAAAATGCATTGGCACCTAAGGGTTTCAAGATAGTTGTGAGATACTCTTTGAGGCAAATATGAGTGGTTTTTGACATTTGTTTCCTGAAAACATTGCACATAAAGTAACAACAAAAAAAAGATTAAAAAAAATGAAAAATAAAAAATAGAGGAAATGGGGTTTACCCACACAACCATATCCAAATATCAAGAGATGGATCTGATCCATGGTGGAGTTGCCAATATATTGTGTAAAATATGCAACAAGAGTTAGAAAATATGGGACAATATGGGGAATAAAAATGGCACACTTGAGTATGCAATATTATACAAAATGGGGAACAAATCGATGAGTGCACTAAATTAGGGTTTATGGTTTACATGATGAATTTATGATGGAAGAAAGTTGGTGTGTGAGTCAAAATTGAGTCTAGAAACCCTCCCATATCATTACGGCATGCGAATAGTCTATCCATGTCAAATTTCAATGCATTCATAAACAGTTTGAAAAAGTTTCAACGTTGGCCCCATTGACAGGTCATTATTGCCCGTGTCTAATCCTAGTACAATTTCCTTGTAAAATTTGTATAAGATATTTGGAGAATGATAATTTTGGAGGTGCCATTCCTATTCCTACACACCGCAGCGATATCACCTCTCATTGATAGTCAATGTATTGATCCCTTTTAGTTTTGGGTTGCTATTATTTTAAATTTCACACACCTTTCAATCTAGTCAAAGTTCAATTAATGTCTCTTGTTACTATAGGGTTATAAAGCCTCATGATCCCAATGACCACATGCCTCCAACCTTCTGATATAATGATTGTTGGGTGACAACTGTCATGAAGGGTGATGACTAAGACTAGGGGAAACTTTCAATTCAAGGCTAGGAATGACCAGGCCCACATCAAGTGAAGGAACAAAATTAAGAAGGTACATGTGTTGTCCCATTCCATGTCAACAACAATGCATCCATTCACTGGGAACAAGTCGATGACTCCACTAAATTAGGGTTTATGGTTTACATGATTAATTGATGATGGATGAAAGTGGGCATGTGAGTCAAAATTGAGTCCAAAAACCCTCCCATATCATTAAGGCATGTGAATAGTATATCCATGTCAAGTTTCAATGCATTCAGAAACATTTTGAAAAAATTTCAACGTTGGCCCCATTGACAGGTCACTCTTGCCTGTGTCTAGTCCTAATACAATTTCCTTGTAAAATTTGTATAAGATATTTGGATAATGATCATTTTGAAGGTGTTAGGCCTATTCCTACACATCGCAGCAAGATCACCTCTCATTGACAGTCAGTGTATTGATCCCTTTTAGTTTTGGGTTAGTATTTTCAATTGCACGCACTTCTCAATCTAGTCACAGTTCAATTAATGTCTCTTGTTACTGTAGGGTTATAAATCTTCATGATCCAAATGACCACATGCCTCCAACCCTCTGATATAATGATCGTTCAGTGACAACTGTCATGAAGGGTGACGACTAAGACTAGGGGCAAATTTCAATTCAGGGCTAGGAATGACCAGACCCACATCAAGTGACGGAACAAAATTAAGAAGCTACATGTGTTGTCCCATTCCATGTCATCAACAATGCATCCATTCACTGGGAACAAATCAATGACTCCACTAAATTAGGGTTTATGGTTTACATGATGAATTGATGATGGAAGAAATTGGGCATGCGAGTCAAAATTGAGTCGAGAAACCCTCCCATATCGTTAAGGCATGCAAATAGTCTATCCATGTCAAATTTCAATGCATTCATAAATAGTTTGAAAAATTTTCAATGTTGGCCCCATTGACAGGTCATTGTTTCCCATGTCTAGTCCTACTACAATTTTGTTGTAAAATATTTATAAGATATTTGGACAATGATAATTTTGAAGGTGCTAGGACAATTCTTACACACCGTGGAAATATCACCTCTCATTGACAGTCAGTGTATTGATCCCTTTTAGTTTTGGGTTGTTAGTATTTTCAATTTCACACACCTTTCAATCTAGTCATAGTTCAATTAATGTCTCTTGTTACTGTAGGGTTATAAAGCCTCATGATCCCAATGACCACATGCCTCCAACCTTCTGATATAATGATCGTTGGGTGACAATTGTCATGAAGGGTGACGACTAAGACTAGGGGAAACTTTCAATTCAAGGCTAGGTATGACCAGGACCACATCAAGTGAAGGAAGACAATTAAGAAGGTACATGTGTTGTCCCATTCCATGTCAACAACAACACATCCATTAACTAGGAACAAATCAATGACTCCACTAAATTAGGGTTTATGGTTTACATGATGAATTGATGATGGAAGAAAGTGGGAATGTTAGTCAAAATTGAGTCTAGAAACCCTCCCATATCGTTAAGGAATGCGAATAGTCTATCCATGTAAAATTTCAATGCTTCAGAAACAATTTGAATTTTTTTTGACATTGGCCCCATTGACAGGTCACTGTTGGTCGTGTCTAGTCCTAGTACAATTTCCTTGTAAAATTTGCATAATATATTTGGAGAATGATAATTTTGAAGGTGTTCAACCTATTCCTACACACCGCAGTGAGATCTCCTCTCATTGACAGTCAGTGTATTGATCCCTTTTAGTTTTGGGTTGTTAGTATTTTCAATTGCATGCACCTTTCAATCTAGTCAAATTTCAAATAATGTCTCTTGTTACTATAGGTTTATAAAGCCTAATGATCCCAATGACCACATGCCTCCAACCTTCTGATATAATGATCGTTGCGTGACAACTGTTATGAAGGGTGACGACTAAGACTAGGGACAACTTTCAATTCAAGGCTAGGAATGACCAGGCCTACATCAAGTGAAGGAAGAAAATTAAGAAGGTACATGTGTTGTCCCATTCCATGTCAACAACAATGCATCCATTCACTAGGAAAAAATCAATGACTCCACTAAATTAGGTTTTATGGTTTACATGATGAATTGATGATGGAATAAAGTGGGTGTGTGAGTCAAATTTGAGTCTAAAAACCCTCCCATATTGTTAAGGCATGCAAATAGTCTATCCATGTCAAATTCCAATGCATTCAGAAATAGTTTGAAAAAGTTTCAACGTTGGCCCCATTGACAGTTCACTGTTTCCTGTGTCTAGTCCTAGTGAAGGAAGAAAATTAAGAAGGTGCATTTGTTGTCCCATTCCATGTCAATAAAAACACATCCATTCACTAGGAACAAATTGATGACTCCACTAAATTAGTGTTATAAAGCCTCATTATCCCAATGCCCACATGCCTCCAACCTTATGATATAATGATCGTTGGGTGACAACACTCATGAAGGGTGACGACTAAGACTAAGGGAAACATTAGATGACTCCACTAAATTAGGGCTTATGGTTTACATGATGAATTTATGATGGACATACCTACATTGTTGGTATGATTAGTCTCAGACGCACATAGCTCCTCTTGGTTTCGAGAATATTTCATTCTCTACTAAACAGGGGAAACCACATGAAGGTGGAAGCTATAATTATGCTCTCGAGCAACTATATGATAGCATAACAATTTAATATCATTAATTAGATATTGTTAATAAAGGAATAATTTAATAAATGTGTAATATATTAGATCCATGTCAACATCTAGTAATTACCATTCACATTCCTCATTTTAGCTTTCCCCAATACGACCTCCCCTTCAAATTTGTTGATGGAGTCGAGATGCCAAATGCAAGGCACATTCATATTTTCTTCTAATTTAGGTAGATATTGACTAATATACACCATTCATTGATATACCATATATCCCTCAACCATAGAACCCTTTAGACGTTCTCTTTGTCTAACAAAAGCCTTCAGTGACTTCAACTGCCACTCCACCATCCACATCGACCTTGTGTGTACTGATCCACATAATTCAATCTCTTCAACTTGGTGTATGAGGTAGTGTTCTTGTGCATTGAAAAATGCTAAAGGTAGATATTGTTGCATTTGACACATTAGTCAGGGAATTTCTCTCTTCCAATACCTTATATCTTCTTTATGGATTTCTTTTGATGATAGCCACCTACAAATGTCGATGCAATAAAATAATATCAAGGCATACATAAATTTGTAGATAAAAGATACTATGTCAATAAGTTCCACTACAAATCACATAGGAAGTACATTTTCCTTATAAAAAAATACTTACCGCATGTATTTTCCAAGTACATAAATAATTTGTTTTATGTTGTTGTCAAAGTCATCTGAGAGAGATAAAGGTAGAACATACTATAACAAAAAAAAAAAATTATTATTTGTTTCCAAAAAATGCCTACCAATAAGGAAATATATTATAACCTACTAATTGCCTTAATGAATGTATGAGAGTCATGTGTTTTAACCCCACCAAAATCACCTTTTTTAGTTAATATATTTTGTATGTTCGACGAAAACCTCGTCGGAAACATAATTTTTCGAATGACCTCTTTTACAATATTGCTCTGTTGCTCCGTCAATAATGAAGGAAGACTAGTATTATGTTCACGACCATCACCATTAGAATTAATAATAACACTTTCCAATGCGTGATTAGCTTCCTAGATGTCACAACAAATCTTTCCAATTCTCTCTTTGGCAATCCTTCCATCTAATATTCGCCATAACAATTATGTTATGTTGTTCCCAATATGCATTGTATCAAACAAATGAACTATTTGTAGGTTCTCGTAGTATGACAATCTACTGAATTGCATCGAGTAACCTTTCATTCCTCGTGGAAGCCCATTTGTGCCTTAATGACATTCATGAAACATCAACAAATTGAAATTAATACTAATGAAATTAACCAAAGATTTATATAATATGTCATACACAAATAATTTGTGTACCTTGATGATTTCTAATATATTCCAAATTCCATAGGCGAGGTGTCATTCTTCATTTTTGTTTTCCATTTTCTTCTTTACCATTGAATTTTTCTTTGTTTGTAGTTTTCTAACTATCGTTCTTAGGCAGAAAGTGCCTATACTCATAAAACACTTCCTGTTCTAAACTCCTTGAAAGACGATATTTTATCCTCAGACCATACACTGGGCATGCAAATTTACCCTTTGTTTGAAGACCTACAAGATATATGAATTAATGTAGCGTCAAATTAGAGTTACAATTTAAAATAATGCATGATTTTTTCAGTAAATATATATAATATTAAATCACAAAATAAAGTAACAATATACCAAAAAAATGTGTTAACCTGAGAGCATCATGAATTGTCCATGATAGTATTCCATGGAATTGAAATCATTTTTTCCCTATTGGTCTAGAGATGTCATACATAGTGATGCCAACCCATAACTTCAACAACTCATCGATGAGAGGCTCAATATATGCGTTCATATCTTTAACCTGGTACCTACCTAATTGGTTCGACATACTGCATGATTAATTATACTTATCTAGATGTCGTTATATATAAAAGAAATAATTACCATGCCAACATTGTGTTCTCTCTCTTGATCGACATTGCCAATATTAAATACCTGGAACAATCATGGCCAACATTGTGTTCTCTCTATTGATTGACATCCAAGGAGGAAGGCTATTGTTTATAACAAAAATAGGCCACACTGACTACATAGAACGAAGCTCTCCAAATTGATTGACACCATCAACTACCAACAAAACTCTAACATTACGAGGTTCTTCTTTAAAAATTGGCCACTTTTCTTCGAAGTATTTCAATGTAGAACCATCTGCAGGCATTCAAAGAACATCGTCTTGACTTTTGTTCTTTGCATGGAAATCCATAAACTATGATATAGTTTGGCACCTGAACAATCACTGGAAATGTGGAATTATCGAAATATAACGAAGAACTTTGCGAGACACCTTCTTTGACGCTTTATCAGTTCAATATCTACTTATTTGACATTGTGGGCATTTATTTTCTAATGCATATTGTCCATAATATATGATATAAATCATTAGGACATGCATCAATAGCCTGATAGTCCATTCCAATTTCTTTCATAATCACGAATATTTCTCGATATGTGCATGGCAAAATATTTGACATCGGTAATATAACTTCACCTAACAATATACAAAATTATAAGCAATAAGTCAATGTAAACAATATTAATCATCAATATCTCATTCAATATACTAATTTACAAATTAGAAAACAATAGCAATATATGAAAAAAATGAACCTTTTAAGTATTTGTGAACATGTAGGCATAAATAATTAACAAATGAAATACCTTAGTATCTGTGTGAGACATGTGTTTGATAAACCATTCAAAACCTTCAGGTTCACCAACAACAATATAGCAGATAAAAGATTTGTTGTTGAGCCTTCATAAAGAGGTTTATGTGACGTTTTGAGTAGAGGATGAACATCATGACTATCATCCTTGTTGTCCTCATCCATTGGAGCAAATGTGTCTTGGATCAATCTATGTATCTCATTTTCTTGATTTGAATCACTAACGTTATCTCCATCCATATCATCATTAATAACTTGATCAACAACTTCAATATTCTGATCTCAAAGTTTATCTCCCTGCAAAGTAGTATTTCTCCTAGTACTTGGCAAATAACTTTTTGGAGGTCAACATTTTGGGGGCATCATCTATATATTTAAAAAAAACGTAGAAAATTTAGTGTGTATAGAAAATATAAAAATACCGATAAGAAATATTACTAAAATTCATGACATACTGATTATTACAGAGAATACATTAAATATTGAATCCTCTTACCAAGGGACGATATTCATAACCCTCCTCAACGTGCCCCTTCACCCTACAATGTCTTTGAGCTGTTGTTATTAAAAGTATTTTTTTTCCAAGCCTCTACAATCATAGCAAGGGAAATAACATTTTCCATCGCCCCTCGCCTCTAATGCCGCTCTTAACCGAGCAAACTTCCTGTCATTTTCGTTCATAGTGACAAATCCTTGTCCTGACAAGTAATTTTCTTACCTACACCATACCAAACAATAAGTTGTCAATTTTTTATATTTTATCTACTCCTTTCGATTATGATATGTTTATTTACAGTGACCTACAATCCTCACAATTATTTCTTCTAAGACATTTTGACATGCTTTTTTTTTTTATTATCGATTAAATATTAAGATAGATATGCTTCAATTTGTACTATAGAGTATTGTGTACTGAATAAACATGGAAAATAATTACACACCATTTAATGAAAGTGGTCAAAATTTCTCAAACTTGAATCACTCGACACTATACACTAGCCTCTAAGTTGTTTTGTAAACAAAATGTCAATCTTTGAAATTCACCACTAAAAAAAGAATGCTAACCACCTGTCATCCACAATTGGGTTGGGTTGGTTTAAATTATGATGTGTTGATTTTCATCTACATAAAATGGTCACAATTTTATGCTACTTACAGTGGTCACAGTTTTATTTTCTAAGACACTTTGGCATGTTCTCATTTTTCATTGTCTAACTAGTAGATTTCATCATGTTATCGTAGATTTCGTCATGAATTTTTTATATTTTAGATATTGATCCTTATTAATAGTGTATAAACAAGTTACATCAGCTACAAACTAAAGTTAATCACTACATCTAGAATTGTGTGTGATTATAAAAAATTCAGAGAAAAAACATCACATATAAGAAAAGGGTATGTGGATTTTATTGAGAAAGTTGAAACAAATATACTTTATTTATATTGGAAGACTAAGGTATATAATCATGAGTTCATTTGTTAAAGGTGCTTAGTCATAAGCCAAGAAAGATAAATGTGGCTAACCATAAGCTAATATGGTTGAAGATGGTTAGTTAAAAGTGATTGTTATGTGCCTAATCACGACATAGATAACATCTTTATAATAAGGTCATATGTGTACAAATTTTTTCTTTATATAATAACGACATATATACCTAACATAAGTTTAGGATTAGTGTTTATGTATCTTATCATTATAAACATGAGTTTCCTCCCTATCTTATATATACCATAGCTTATCATTTATCAATATAACAATCAACTTCAAGATTTTATTCATGGAGATTTCTTCCTTCATTTAATTGAATTACTAAGTGTTAGCCAACCATTAGGTGTGCAAGTATCCCAACCATTATTGTCATTGTTATATTATTTTCAATTTATGCAAGTGTGATCCCATTTGGGTACTAGGGATGCAACAAGTGGTATCAAAGCTTTAATCAAGCTTTGTTGGTCTTTTTTTGCTAGTTCTTAAAAGTAAAAGAGAGAAGAAAATGACAATCAATTACTATCATTTCACCGATCAGGGTTGAGTTTCAAGAGCAATTTCATATCGTTATCAATGAAAAGAGAGAGACATTATAGCTACAATTGAAGGGAAAAGGGTATGTGGATTCCATAAACCTAGAATATTATGGAATCCACGTACTCTTTTCCATAGAATACACTAACTAGATTCAAAAACCAAACACATGAAATATGGTACTACACATATAATATATTATCAAGGTCGAAAAAATAGGCTACAAGAAATTTGGACATTTGAACAAAAATTTACAAGTTAAATGAGTACATCAATAAAAAAAACATACTAACCTTGCAAGTTCAAAATCCGAGCTATGTAGTTCAAGAATTGGATTTGTTCAACCGGTGGGTGACGGAAAAAATAAATAGCTCAAACAAAAGCCAAAAATAGTGTTGCAACTATAGCAATTGTGTCGCAAAGTCTCTTAAAGTCAGGCTTATATAGATCAAGTAGTCAACTAGTTGTTAACATCGACCACTGAGATAGGCAAAATTTGTGTTGCTATTGCCACAAACTTTCGTGGCAATGGTGACAAAAATTCTCACTAGGTTAAACTAAGATATTTGTCAATATTGTGACAAACTTTAGTGGCAATATCGATGAAAATCCCACCCTATTTAAAAAAAAAGATGAAACTCATGGAAATGTGGAAAATTTCCGTGGAATAATCTGCCCATATGTACTAGTGACCCAAAATTTTATTCATCGTCGCATTTCCCAAGAAACTAATTGCTAAATCCGTCCAGTCAATAATTTCCAAATCATGATTTCCAATGGTGGGTCCATGAAATGTGGAGGGCGTTGTGAAAATGTGTGTCTCCAAATTGGTGACTACCATATGCAATCTCATATGTTTTCTATCAACATGGGCCGTTGTGACATTGTGTTGGGTGCAGACTGGCTAAGGACTTTGGGTCCCATTCTCATGGATTTTAAGGAATTAACCATGCAATTCGAATAGGAGGGCCAACAATATAAGTTCCAAGGCATCATCATCAATTCCCCTGAGATCATTAGTTCCCATCACATGGAAAATCTACTCAAAAAAGTTCACTGTGGGATTATTGCCCAGCTCCATGCTATACAAGAAATTGAGACACCCTTTGTGTTGCAGGATCTCCAATCCATCTTCTCTAAACATCAAGTGGTTTTTTCCAATCCTGAGGGAATCCCTCCTTCATGTGGTGTTCATGATCATTCCATTCCCCTTGTCCTAGGAATCCTTCATCCCAATATTCATCCCTATCATCACCCCTTTTCCCAAAAAAAATGAAATTGAGAAAATGGTTCAAGAATTGCTTAATGCAGGTGTTATCCAACCTAGTACGAGCCTCTACTATTCTCTTGTGGTCATGTTCCTTAATAAATAAGGTTCTTGGTGCATGTTTCCTAACTTCTGCACCCTCAACAAACTCACCAATAAAGACAAATTCCCCATTCATGTCATTGATGACCTCTTGGATGAATTGAGTGGTGCCAAGTTCCTTACTAAACTTGATCTTCATTCTAGCTACCACCAAATCCGTATGAAAGAGGCAGACATTCCTAAAAATGCCTTTAGAACTCATGAGGGTCACTATGAGTTTTTGGTCATGCCATTTGGCTTGTGTAATGCTCCCTCCAATTTCCAAACCCTTATGAATCATCTATGTTGTCCTTTTCTCTATAATTTTGTCTTAGTTTTCTTTGATGATATCCTCATCTATAGAAAAACCTGGAAATACCATCTTTCTCATGTGGATCGAGTTCTCCATCTACTCTCTCGGCACCAACTTTTCCTTAAACAATATAAATTTTCTTTTGGTGCCTTAGAAGTCGAGTACTTGGGTCATCTTATTGGCAAGGCCAGCATCAGGGTGGATCCTAAAAAGACTCTCAAAAGATTGCGTGGATTTCTGGGCTGAACAAGTTATTATCGCAAGTTTGTTAAGAATTATGGAAAGATTGTGGCACTTCTCACTGCACTCCTTAAAAAGAATTCTTTCACTTGGAATCCAGCAGATGCTCACGCTTTTCAAACATTGAATATGACCATGTGCATCACTCCAGTCCTGGCTCTTCCTGATTTCACAAAGACCTTTGTCCTGGAATGTGATTCTTTAGGGAAAGATATTGGCACTGTCCTTATGGAAGAGGGTCAGCCTTTGGACTTTACCAACAAACAACTGTCTGAGTGAAATTTAGGGAAATCAATCTATGAAAAGGAAATGTTGGCTATTCTGCACGTCATTGATCTTTGGTGCCCTTATCTATTGGTCCAACTCTTCCAAATTAAGACATATCATCAAAGCCTCAAGTATTTTCTAGAACAACGCATTTCCTCCCTAGAGCAACAAAAATGGGTGACTAAGCTCTTTGGATATGATTATGAAATAATTTACAAGAAAGGCAAAGACAATGTGGTTGCGGATGAACTTTCCCGAAAATATGAAGATGAAGGATCCCTTTTTTCTCTTTCCTTCATTGTACAAGATTATCTTGAATCTGTTCTCCAGGAATGGCTACACAATCCCAAAAGTTCGCAAGTGATACAACAATTGTAGTCCAATTCTCCAATTTTCCCAAGGTACTCTTGGCTCCATGATGAGATTCGATACACGGTCCATTTGTATTTAAGTAAACAGTCAAGACTTAAATCCAAGGTACTTTCTGAGCCTCATGCTACACCTATAGTTGTTCACTCTGGGTTTACCAAAACCTATGACAAGGTCAAATGTTCTTTTGTCTGGGATGGTATGAAACAAGATGTTCGTAAGTTTTTGGCTGAATGTGATGTGTGTCAACGGGGTCAATTGTTCTTTTGTCTGGGATGGTATGAAACAAGACATTTTTAATTTTTTGGCTGAATGTGATGTGTGTCAACACAACAAGTTTGAAACAGTCAAATCTCCTAGCACACTACAACCTCTTCCGATTCCAACTTCTATTTGGCATGATATCTCTATGGATTTTATTGTAGGCTTACCTAAATCAAGCAATAAATTAGTCATCATGGTGGTATTTGATCGTCTTTCCAAGTATGCTCATTTATGTTCTCTTCAACACCCATTTAAAGTGTCCATTTTGGCTCAATATTTCATGGATTAGGTCTTCAAGATTCATGGCATGCTGCATTCTATTGTTTCTGATCACGACCTAACTTTTACCAGCAATTTTGGCAAAAAAATTTCAAGCTACAAGGCACCCAATTGCATCTTATCATGGCTTATCATCCCCAGATTGATGGTCAAACTGAATTTGTCAACAAGTGTTTGGAATAATATTTGAGGTGTTTTGCCTTGAAAAAAAAAATCAGTGGGTTGTTACCACTAGATGAATGGTGGTACAACACTTCATATCATACATCTACCCACATGACTCCTTTTGAAGTGGTATATGGAAAAAATCCACCTTCGGTTCTCTCATATTTTCCAAGTGTCTTGAAGGTCCAGGCAGTTGACCAAACACTTATAGTTCTAGAGGCTATTCTTTGTACCCTCAAAGAGAATTTGGTCATGGCCCAAAATCACATGAAGTAACAAGCAGATCAAGGCCACTCTGAATGTCAATTTTCAGAAGGGGATCATGTGTTTCTTCGACTGCAACCTTACAAGCAAAATTCCCTCAAGGCTGACCAGTGTCAGAAACTAGTGCCCAAATTTTATGCTCCTTATACCATTCTCAAGTGTGTGGGACATGTGGCCTATTAGTTAGATTTTCCTAGACATTTTAAGCTCCATCCTGTTTTTCATGTTTCCTGCTTAAAGAAGGTGATTGGAAATAAGTGCCAAACTCAAACCAACCTTCCCGAGTTGGATGGAGAAGGCTCAATGAACCATCAAGGAAGTGCTAGTCGAGTGGAAAGATACAACAGGCCACTTGGGAACCAACTACCATTTTGCAAAAATTTCCACATCTCAAGCCTTGAGGACAAAGTTTTTTTTAAGGGGGAGGACATGTTAGGGACCTAACCCCTCAAGTAGGTAGAATAATATATTTAGATGTAATAAAGGTCAATATTAATAAGGCCTATCAATAAGGAAGAATAAGTCCAATGTAAGAATACCTAATAGAAGCTTCTGCTTCTAGAAGGATCTTCGTCTAGATGGTTCTTTTGATAGACATATATAGTATAAATAGGAGTCAAGGGTATGAGAACTTTTGTCTTGGATATTATTGTAATAGAGCTCTGCTTTGCTGGAGGTTTCCCCCTCGAAGAGGCAAGTGAACATTGCTATCAGTAATGAAAGTGCTCTTTCTGGTGTTATTCTGGTATCATTTTGGTATTATTGTGGCGTTGTTATGGTTATATTGTTCTTCATCTTCTATTTTTAGCATTTTATTTCTGTTCTACATACTGTTTATATCTGGAATATTACATTGTTGAGGAATCAAGACTCTAAAAACTGATCATGTCCCATACATTTGATGAAAACTAGTTATTTAAATTCATTATAGCACAAATCCATCATTTAAATAAAGGTTTGATCTCAGGAGAACCATTCCAATTCCTAAAACCAAAGAAAATAATATGATTCCCTTGAGGGAATTCCTACCTTAAAAAATATTTACGAATCCCTTGATGTCATGGAGAAATTTTTTCTATAGAAGACATAGAGTTTTGGTAAATCATCTTGCAAAAGAGAAATACAAGGACATCAAAGGCTACCAATCATAAATCTTAAAAATTGGAGGGTCTATCCTCATCTCTCACATCCACTAGATTTTTGATTTAGGAGTCAAGTAAGGATTCCCTAAACCCTGGAATCAAAGCCTCATTGTACCTATTTTTAAGAGTGAGGTTAAAATAAATCCCTCTAATTACGCCGATAGGCGTCCCCCCTATCAGAATCGATGGGTTAATTAGTCTTTTAATCAAAAATTCTAATCTTATGGCCTACAATGAAAGATGCCGGCATATTCTTCATCGTTCACTCAAATAAATGAATAGGATTTAATGTTCTTAACTTCCGTGCATTTATAAATGTGTCCGTTTCTTTGTTTACTTTTTCACATTTACTTAATCTTGATTAAAAAATTACTGCCCTATCCATTGATTGCCATGCTTAATAATTAATTTGTATAATCAACCTCATTGCCATGTTCCAGTAATTAGAGAAAGATGGCGGGTCACTTCCTGTACCCACGACTCTGCGCGCTAGTCCACTGCAACAGTTGTAACGATTTTCTTATATGCGATGTGCGATGAGATATTTCTGAAACGTTTTGGTTTTTTATTTTTTGGTTTCTCTAGATCTGAATGCGCAGGCGACGGTGCAGGCAGGCCGCTTAACATCTATACGATTGGATTTTGCATGACCAGGTTCGAATGGTGAGGAGTATTTACATTTTAAGTCATGTATGAAGTAATTAACTTGCATGTTTCTTGATTGTTGAACCTTCACATTCCTCTTTCGCGGAATCGCTCACCTCTACCTGGATCAGACTTCATCTATCGCTCGCCTATCGCAGCCTCGCTGGAGCGTTCTTCTCTGTGTATGGTAAGCTTGCCCCGTCCTCTATTCATTTGCATGTGTTTCAAAATACTTTATTTCATTTGCTTTTGTTTCAGTGAGTAAGTTACATTTGCATTTCAATTTGCATGTTGTTACACATCAAGCAAAGAGAAAGGAGAGTGCTACTGCGCATCAACAAAGGAGCGAGTGCGCATCAACAAAGGAGCGAGGAGGTTCA
>ML782940.1:249188-263781 GCA_009831015.1 Picea engelmannii
TTTATTTTAAATAATAATTAAGTAATTACTAAATAATAATTAAATATTACATTTAAATTATATCAAAATATGTTCATGGTTGTGGCGATGCATGCCGGCCGTCAACTAGCAACAACCACATTAAGTAAAAAGTGGTTGATATATGTGGTTGTTGCTAGTTATATACTGTTATGATTAGCCCCCTTTTAGCGAAGCTATATAGAATTATTTTGGAAAAAAAAATAAGTGTATGGTTAGAAATCCATGAAAAATAGTTAAAATCTAAACTGAATTTAGGAGGTATTATTCAACTATGGATCACCTTGTTATGTTTAGGATCATTATGGAGTGTTTCAATAATAAAACCAAACTATACATGTATGGATGATACAGCTCACTTTGTCGTTAACGAATGTGAAAGATTTCTTGTCTTGTATATTATACTTAATCGATCTCAAAGATTATAATTATTTCTGTTTGGTACAACATATTATATAATTTGTGATGAAAGAGTTGAATGGATATATTGTTGTTAATATTATGCAAAGAAAAATAGTGACAGAAAATGGACGACGAAAGCAATCAATCCAAGCACGGAGAAGCAAGGCAATATAATGTGAAGACAAAGGAACGCAGCCGATAAAACGTTTGACATTGACAAAGTGGTGCAGTGTCTTCTGACAAAGTGGTTTGATTTTTTTAAACTGTATTTTATGGTTTTAATGTAATGTAAAATTTTTTCCTGATAAGCCATGGAAAAAATTTAATGTCCGGACTTTCTCAAATTTTGACTCTGAGATAGTTTTAATTTGGATTTTTTCTTTACTATTTTGACAAAAGAAAGAGATAACCAAACTTAGAAAATACTCTAAGTAGAATCTTAACATCCATATATGAATCCGACAGAATCAACATTGTATCCTATTATATTGAAAAACATTCAGGATTTGCATTGTATTTTCGGGCACTAATTGAAAAATCAAACATATGTAGCATTCACTGTTTTCATTGTATTTTCCAGCACTAATTAAAAAATCAAACATTTATAACCTTCAGATTTCCATTGTCTTTTCTACGATTGCCTACAACTCGAACGAATAACAGATACAATGGAGAGATATAAAAACACACACAAAAATCTCACAAAAGATGTAAAAATATGGCATATTCATAAAACAATTTCGTGACATTGTTATAAATTTAATGGATTACAGAGAGCTAACATAAGCCTCATTAAAATCCATTTCTTTCCAATCCTACCCATTCCAATATTGCTCATTATCTTTTCCAATCCCAGCTCCCTTTTGCCCTGTTCCCAGTGCCCATAAAGACATTTTAAGATTGAGAGAACATAAGCCTTATTAAAATCCATTTCTTTCCAATCCTACCCATTCCAATTGGCCTCAACCAAAACGCACCTGCCACGTTACAACAAACAATTACAATCTTCTCACAAATTGTAAACGCTTGGTGTGATCGTCAACAAAACAACATTGTTCCCATACAAATGCATTGCTTATAGGTTTGAATCGTGACCAATATCATTCAAATTTTAACAAATTCCCATAATAACTTTAGGCAT
This sequence comes from Picea engelmannii, assembly GCA_009831015.1. NCBI lineage: Eukaryota > Viridiplantae > Streptophyta > Pinopsida > Pinales > Pinaceae > Picea > Picea engelmannii. The sequence goes on from ML782940.1 coordinate 250,750, forward strand.
CAAAACTTTGCAATCAAAACAAATAGGTGTTTAGGCATCAAAACTTTGCAATCTGACCATTTCCCATACATGTGATGAAAACTACTTCTTCAAACTCATTATAGCACAAACCCATGACTTAAAGAGAGAACCATTTCAGCTTTATATAAATCATAGTATCAGTTGGCTCCATGGGTTCATGAAAATGATATGCGCAGCAGTAAAATCATGTGATGAAACAAGAAGGTTAGCTCTATGGTGGTCACCAAAATGGCATGCTCAGACACACCGAATACATGACCGCACGATCATACGTTTTGCGTTGGTAACTCTGCCACCTTTACAATCAAACAACCATTTACTTATAAATTTTTAAAATGACAATATTGGACTATTACATATAAATAAATAAATACAATGTAGGTCGAGTCATCTCTCAATAAGAGTACTCCATCCGTTTGGAATATCCGATAGGGGCCATATCAACCACTCTACGTCACCTATGTTTTTAGTTTGTCAGTGTCACTTTTGAATCATAAAAAATAAAATGTTTCTGGATAAACACGTCAAAATGTTCTTGCTGGAATTAGTTGGGTTTAGCCTTCTTGTAAACTTTCATTTCCTCCTACATGATCGTTCTTCTATTCTCCATGATATACCAACTATTACAGATCGAATTTGCGTGACTAACATATTTTATTTTTTTAAGTTGTAGTGATTATTTCTTTGGATCATTCATACATACAAGCTATGATATCCGATTTTCACAAGCTCGTACTCAGTTTCTTCATTTGTCTTGGCTTCTGTTTTTAGCCTTTGAAGCAAAATTTTGAAATTTGAAAATCAAAATCAATTTCCCAAACGACTGTGGGACTAGGAACCTTTTGTTGTATATCATCAAAGTCTTCGTAGAATATATGTACAACTAGAGTTAAATTCTAATAATGATGTAAAACTTCTAATAATTTTCTCGAACATTCATAAACAACATATTAAAAAGGTTAAAGATTTTGAATATTGATCCCCGGCTTTCATAGAAACCTGAAAAACTGGTTGGATTACAGCCTTGGACGATTGATTTATTCTAAGGAAAGTACCTTTTTGTTTGGGGATAAAAACTGCGGGACATGTGACTTCAGATTTTCGTCTACGACTCATACGAATCAAACCTATGTAAATTTCCATGGACCAACGCTGATATACAACAATTCAAAAACTACAGACTCCTTATAACTAGGTTATTTCGCAAGAGTGGAAGCTGGAATATTCTTAATAGGCACTGCGTAGAATTTTTGTTGTGGTGTAATCCTGTGCGTAGGCATTTCATTAAAAAAAAAAATTGTAAACTTAACAAATTTAAAGATTAACTATTTTGATATATAAAATCAAACTATGTGCAATTGCATAAAATCAAACTTAAAACCCTATGTTTAATGAATATATATCACATGAAAAACTTAAAACACTAATTATGAGACATGTGGATAAAATTAAGCACAATAAATTGGAATCCAATTTCATTTTAAAACCACAATAACGTCCCATTTGAATCGATATTATCTCAAAACAAAAAATCAAACTTAAAACCCTGTGCAAAATTTGAATGTGGATTCTTCTAATTTGAATATTGACTCCTAATTCAGAACGATCTATACATAAAACATTCCCCCTCACCCAAGTTGAATGTCGATTCCTAATTAAGATTGATCCCTACAAAAAAATATCCCCTCACCTCGTTGTAGAGCACATTGCTTCTCTCCCGACTGTAAATCTCTTTGCTTTCCCTAGGTTCAATTAACATTATTGTTAATAAGGAAAACCTAAAAATAAAATTACAGGATTACAAATATTGAAAATATAAATTGTACATGTTCGATAAGATTTTTTTAGATGTAGGTCAGCTGTAATATACACAAAAAGAAATCAGTTTCAATCGAGTGTGAATTGAGAATAATTAGGGGTCAATCGGGGTTCAGAGTTTCGGCGTTTATGAAAGGTCGACACAAAAAAAAACACCCCTAACGATTGCTGAATCGTGAAATAACGAAAGAGGTGTGGGGCCAGGCAATATCGGGTTTCGGGGTTCGCTAACACCCGACGCACAAAACAAAATGACACGATCACTGCGGAATTGCGAAATGCAAATAGGGTGTGGGCCCACCGCTTTGGGGTTTGGGGTTTTGAGATTAAAGAATTCCACGGAGTTTTTAACAAGTAAACTCGGAATGATGAATTTGATCAAGGAATAAAGAAACGAGTTTACGAACTCAACAACACAAAATTGACCAATTCAATTAAATAATTCCTTTCAAGCTCTCTGCGATTACAATTTCGACTCTGTTATTTAAACACAGAAAATTGACCCTTCAATCTTCTAAAGGATTTTAATCAAGGCGATGATGGTCTCTTGTGGCCTGCAAAGGTTAAGGCGGCCACGGTTTAAGTTATGTAAAACAAAATTGTAATCGATGGTTTAATCCTCAAGTCTTGAAGAGTCAAGGCGGTGAGAAATGATTACATCCTCACATATTCCCTCTTAATCATTTCAGAACAAAAACAAACAAAAACAAGTAAAACAAAATTGTTGTAAATAATGCATTACAGCGTGGAGACCCCAATATTTTTTCTATCGATTTTAAACAATTCATTTCCTAAAGGCTTCGTAAATATGTGTGCAAATTGTTCTTCAAATCTGCAGAACTAAACACAAATCTCTTTATCAGTTACCAGCTCTCGAATGAAATGATACCTTCTATCAATGTGCTTACTCTGTTTGTGAAAAATGTGATTCTTTGACAGTGCAAAGGTAGATTTATTGTCACAGACAATTTGGGTTGAATCATTCTGGTCATGCAACAATTCAGTTAAGACCCTTCTCATCCACACAACTTGACATGTAGTTGTAGCAGTTGCAACATACTCTGCCTTAGTATAAGATAGAGTCACAATGGGTTGTTTCTTTGATGCCCATGCCACCGTTCCACATCCAAAATTGAACACATACACAGATGTGCTTTTTTTGTCATCAATGGAACCTGCAAAATAACTATCATTATATCTCATCAGTTCAAAGTTTAAGATTGATGTGTATCGGATACCAAAATCAATTGTTCTAGCAATGTATCTCAGGATCCTCTTTCCTGCTTTCCAATGAGTATTGTTCGGAGTCTCCATGAATCTCGAAATTAAACTTACAACCAACATGATATCAGGTCTACTTGTTGTTAAGTACATAAGGCTTCCAACCATTCTCTTATACAGAGTCATATCAACATATGATCCCTCATCATACTTGCTAAGTTTAACACTAGTTCCCATTGGTGTTGCAGTTGGCTTGCAATTCAACATTTTAAACCTTTTCAACACTTCATTTGCATAGTTAATTTGACAAATGAAAATTCCATCATCAAATTGATCCACTTCAATTCCAAGAAAATACTTCATCAATCCTAAGTCAATCATCTCAAACTCTATTTTCATGGCATTTTTAAAATCATCTACAGATAGATCTCTAGTAAAAATCAGGTCATCAACATACAAACAAACAATCAAAATTTTACCTTCTTGGTTTTATTTTGTATATAGAGTTGATTCACTTTGACTTCTGTTGAATCCAACACTAATCAAGTATTCATCAATCCTGCTATACCAAACTATGGATGCCTGCTTCAATCCATATAAAGCTTTCCTCAAGTTGTAAACTTGATCTCTATGCTTATCAATCTCATAACCTAGAGGTTGTCTTACATAAACTTCTTCTTCCAAATATCCATTCAAAAATGTAGACTTACCATCCATTTGATGCATGATCCATTTATTTTGAGCTGCAATAGCTAAGACCATCCTCAACGTGTCAATTCTTGCTACATGAGCAAATGTTTCATTGTAATCAATACCAGGTTGCTGACTAAACCCCTGAGCTACAAGTCTTGCCTTGTACTTTTCAAATTCACCATCTGCATTCAACTTAGTCTTATAAACCCACTTAACACCAATATTGTAAATCTACAAGATCCCAAGTATTGTTTCTTTCAATGGAATCAATCTCCTCATAGATTTATTTTATCTAGACATCCTCTTTAGTAGCTTCATCAAAACTTACAGGATCACATGCCATTAATGAAAAATTTGAAATCTGATCTACTTCTTCATTCTGATCATACAATTCTCTTAAGCTTCTATTCTTTTTTCCTTTAAACCTATTTATTAATGAAGCTAAAGTGAGATTTGATTCACTACTTATCTGTGAATCTGATTGATGTCCACCATGTCCAGATGGGTCACCATGCTCATGATTTCTTGGCATTCTAAATTGAGATGGGTTGATATCTGGTGCTTTCCTTGTTGGATTTCTTGCTGCAGGTGTATGTACATGTGGAACCAACTACCCATCTCCTTCAACCTACTCAGCTCCATCATCATCTTCACGGGGTAACACAACTCCTTCTGAAATTGACTTGTCAATACTTCCATCCCAGGCTTCATCTTCTTTAAATTGAACATCTATGTTGATTACATATTTCTGGGTGATGGGATTGTAGATTTTATATTCCTTAGACTCTTCACTGTATCCAACAAAGATACATCTCTCACTTCTGTCATCCAACTTCCTCCTCATTTTTGTAGGTACATGCGCAAATGCAACACATCCAAAAATTATGAAATGAGAAACATTGCAAGGCTTACCATCCCAGGCTTCCTGAGGTACATGATCCTTAACTGTCTTAGTCAGACTTGTATTCAAGATAAAAATAGAGCAAAGAACTGCATCTCCCCAATATTCATTTGAAAGGTGATTCTCTTCAACATGCTCTGAGCCATGTCCATGATGGTCCAATTCTTTCTTTCAGCCACTCCATTCTGTTGTGGAGTATATCGAGCAGTAAACTGCCTTTTAATTCCATGAAGATCACAAAATTCAATGAATTCATTAAGTTTGTTTTCACCTCCTCTATCAGACCTTAATATTTTAATGGTTCGACCACTCTCATTCTCAGCCAAAGACTTAATCCTTTTGAAAACATCAGAGGCTTCAGATTTCTGTTTCAACAAATACAACCAAGTCTTCCTACTAAAATCATCAATGAAAGTCATAAAATAAACACAGCCAGTTAATGAAGGTGTTTTCATAGGTCCATGTAAATTTGTGTGGACAATTTCCAATGGAGATTTTGCTCTGTAGGAAACACCTAAAACAAATTTCTCTCTATGATGCTTCCCAAGTATACATCTCTCACAAGAGCTTGCAGGTTGCTGAATACATGGAAACCCCTTTACCATATGCTTCTTCTGTAACAGATCTAAGCCAAAAAAATGTAAATGACCATATCTCAAATGCCATAACCAAGATTCATCTAGACTTCTAGCTTTATAAGCATTCAAAGAACCACTCAAATTATTTTTCATAACAAGTGGAAACATTCTATTTTTGTTCATCTCTACTTTTGAATTCAACTATTCGTTGGGTAATTTATCATAGATTGTACATACCTTGCTCTTGAAGAACATTCTGTACTTTTTCTCCAACAACTGTCCAAAACTAATAAGATTGCATTTTAAACTAGGCACAAAATAAACATCATTAATATTTCTTCTCTGATTATTCTTAGTGTAGACTAGAACTACACCTTTTCCATTAACTCTAACCTTACAGTCATTTCCGAGTTTTACTTCAGACTGAATACTAGTATCAATAGAAGAAAATAAGTCCATATTACCAGTCATATGGTTACTGCAACCACTATCCAAAAACCAAATATAATTAGAACTTTCCTGAGTGACATTACAAGTCAAGAACACAAGATTTTGATGATCTTTAGACTCATTTGTGATATGTGCAGACTGCTTTCCAGCATCTACCTGCTTCTTCCAACATTTGTTAGAAAAATGCCCAAACTTCTTACAATAATAACATTGTACTTTAGATTTATCACACCTCTAATTTTCTTGCTACCAGGATTTGTTTTTGCTCACTCTTAAATTAGGAGGATTTTGTTGGGACTTCTCCTCAGACACTAATTCAGTTTTGTTGTCCCTTCGACCAAAAAAATTGACCTCCTCTTCCACGATTATAAGACCTTCCTCTGCCTCTGCCTCTAGTAATATGCAGTTGCAATTTGAAGGCATGCTCTAATGATCCTTCTTCATATGTAGACATCCTAGATTCATGAGAAACAAGAGAACTAGTTAACTCATCAATTTTCATTTGAATTAAATCCTTAAATTCCTCTATGTGCACAACAACAGGTTCAAACTTCTTGGGAAAACTTCTCAGCACTTTCTCAATAACTCTTTTATTTTCAATATCATCTCCATATTGCATGAGCTAGTTCACAACACTCATCACTTGAGTCATGAAAGTATCAACACTTTCATTATCCTTCATCTTCATATTTTCGAAGTCCCTTCTCAAGTTCTGCAACTTGACTTTCTTCACCTTGGACACTCCTTGATAACAGGTTTCTAGAATGTCCCAAGCCATCTTCAAAGATGCAACACTAGCAATCTTCATAAAAATGGATTCATTTAATCATTGTTGGATTAATCTAAGAGCTTTATTATCCTTCTTCCTGTTTTCCTTCATCAAAATACGATCAGCATTAGAGATAGCCAATTCTGCTGCTGCATCAACTGGCTCAACATAACCATCAATAACATAAGTCCATAAATCCTGAGAATGCATAATCATCCTCATCTTAATATAACAAGAGTCATATGACTTCTCGCTCAGAACATGAACTTGAATCTAAGAAGAATTGCTACCAGATGCAACCATTTATAAAACTTTAAAAATAAATCAAATAAACCTTCACGAAGAAAATTGAGAAAATAAAATTTGGCACCAACACGAATAATCTGCAATGAACTAAGCAATAACAGAATAGATTGCTAGCTCTGATACCAAATGAGAATAATCGGGGGTCAATTAGGGTTCATAGTTTTGGCATTTATGAATGCTCGACCCAAAACAAAACACCACAACGATTGTTGAATCGAGAAATTGTGAAAGAGGTGTGGGGCCCAGGAAATATCGGGTTTCGGGGTTCGAGGTTTGCTAACACCCGATGCACAAAACAAAATGACACAATGACTCTCAAATCATGAAATGCAAATAGGTTGTGGGTCCATGACTTCGAGGTTCGGGGTTTTGAGATTAAAGAATTCCACGGAGTTTTTAACAAGTAAACTCCGAATGACAAATTTGATCAAGGAACAAAGAAACGAGTTTACGAACTCAACAACACAAAATAAAAAATGCAGAATGACCAATTCAATTCAAAAATGATTTCAATCTCTCTGCGATTACAATTTCGACTCTGTTATTTAAACACAAAAAATTGCCCCTTTGATCTTCTAAAGGATTTTAATCAAGGCGGTGATGGTGTCTTATGGCCTGCAAAGGTTAAGGTGGCCACAGTTTAAGTTATGTAAAACAAAATTGTAATCGGTGGTTTAATCCTTGAGTCTTGAAGAGTCAAGACGACCACCGATGCACCGTTTACACAGGCGGTGAGAAATGATTACATCCTGACATGAATGCTTCTGAAATTTAACTACTAAAATATTTTAATGGATTCTGAAACTTTCTTACGAACCACTCACGTGGAGAAACAAACATGCTTGGGTATACGCGTACGTTGTGTATAAGGGTACCATGAAATCCCGGTGTCCTAATTGTCAGTGTTAAAGTTTCCAGGCTGAACATGCCTTGTGATACGCATACGTTGTATATAAGGGGACCATGAAATTCCGGTGCCCTTCTTGTAAGTGTTAAAGTTACCAGGCCAAAAATGCCTCAGTATATGCGTACGTTGTCTATAAGGGGACCATGAAATCCCGGTGTCCTACTTGTCAGTGTTAAAGTTACCAGGCCGAACATGCCTAAGTATACGTGTACATTGTCTATAAGGGAACCATGAAATCCCGATGTCGTGATTGTTAGTGTTAAAGTTACCAGGCCGAACATGCCTGGGTATATGCGTACATTGTCTATAAAGGGACCATGAAATCCCGGTGTCTTGCTTGTCAGTGTTAAAGTTACCAAGCCGCCACTGACCTGAATCATATTGAAGAAAAACACCTAGGTTTTCCAATCTATATGTTTCTGATCATTTATTGTCGCAAGAAATATAATTACTATAGAATTTAACATGACTAAGGAGCTCGATTCATTAATATTACTTCCATGAGCACCGTTATAATGAATACTTCCCACCCGAGCACCATCGAAATCATAATAAATGAGATAACCCATAAATCATAAATTCCTTATTGTAAGATGGAAATTGTAACTGCAGGTATATGATGAGAAACGTGAGAGGTGGACATAAATTGAAATGCCGTACATGGCCAAAAATTTAACGCAGACCATGCCACGATTCACACTCTGTAAAAAAAAATGAATGGATCACACTCTGTAAAAGAACGGATGGATGCACAATGATCACACTCCGTAAAAAACAAATGTTTCCCCGATATGATAAGTGTGTTAAAAAATGGAATGGTTGGTTTCCCCACATATGATAAGTGTGTTAAAAAAACTAATGGTTTCCCACAGGTCACACTTCGTAAAGAAACGAATGGCTACCCTCAATGTGGCATGGTAATGAGGTTGAAGTAGTGCATGATGATGATCCAAAATGTGGCAATGAGATATTAATCTTTATTAATCCTTGTTAATCCTCTTAACATGGAAATTATATGGCATTGCAGTAATTTTTTAATACCATTAGGTAAATGTAAAAAAGTAAACAAGTTAATGGATGAATTTATAAATGCAAGCAAGTTATGAACAATAAATTTTATTCATTGATTTGGGAGGACAACTAAGAATATGCCAACATCTTCAATTGTTATCCATCAGATTATGATTTAAGATTAAAAAGTCATTAATTATGCCCATTTCCAATAAGCTTATGCTTATCGGCCTATCGCAGTAACTATCATTGTAATTACTTCAATTACTCGTAGATAGATTAGTTCTTTTACTAGTTTTACTCTTAATTCTAAAATGTATACTCTGATATAAAGAATCTACAAAAGAATCTATAAGATTTTAATAAAAAATTTGATCTTTGAAAGGTTTATTGTATGTGTTTTTATCAAATTTTTATACTAGTATAAATCTATTTTAACTTTATATTTCTATTTATAATAGTTCATTAAAAATTTTAACCCTAAATTATATATATATATATATATATATATATATATATATATATATATATAATTTTTGTAACATTTACTTATCAATTGTACTTGAAATGAAAACACACTATGTGAAAAATTATATTATTTTCCATACTTTAAAAACCTATATTAACTTATGCAGTAATGATGTCTCAAAGTAGTATAAAGTAAATTTTAAGCAATTACAAAATTAACTTTCCCTTAGTCTTGTTACTCTTGAATATTGATAATTGTTGAAACATAGGTCACAACATCATATGAAATCAATGATTCTTGTTGTAACATGTACTCTATCCCTGCTAATCTACTATATTCATTCATTCCCTCCCCTCCCCTCCCCTCCCCTCCCTTACCTATTTAATATTGTTGTAAAATGTACTTTATCTCTAATTTGTTTATCTAAACATTAAGAGTTTTGACTAAGAAAATAATACTAAAGTATAAAACAAACTTGAAACAAATTGCAGATTCAAAACTTCTTAAGATTTGATTTCTCTTGAATTGATATTCACTCTCCTTGGTGATTGTAGAAATATAGGTGACAACAATATTCATGTAATCTAAGTTTACTTGTTGCAAGGATACTCTATTCCAAATTATGCGATTCAATTACCTAGAATTCATGTTCAAAGGGAGTTGGAGTGAGATGAATTCTCCCAAGAAGAATGAAACAAACTCTATAACATCATAATCTAAATAAAATCATACTAAATCTAAAACTATAAAATGATATTTTATATGAAAACAAATAACAATAAATTTTATTCTATTCCATCATAAGTTGAACATATGCTCCAAGAGTCTTTTCTTTAGAATGGATAAGGAACTTTTATTTATACATAAACTTTCTTTGAAACTTAAATAACAAATAATAAATTTGTATCCACACATCTCTCATGTGGTTACAAACATTTGCTAAAATCAACAACTAGAAATTAACTCATAATATCTCCAAGATATTCACAACCAATCTCATTAAAAACTTCAAGATTCTTTCCATATCCAAGATATTTGAATGATCATCCCAAATATTCTTTAAATATTCAATGGTTGTCGATGAAATTTAGGCCACTAGGAAGGGCGTCCACATCCCTTCATCAACCAGTAAGAGAGAAGTGACATGAAGTTGATAATTACTATTGTAATATTCTCTCACCAGTATGATTGAGTAGAGAGCAGATGAATAATAGTTAATATGTTAGTTTTTGTTACTGTTATAGCCCTAAAATGCCCTACCTATACATACATGGCATTGGCCTTTCTACTTGCACAATTTGCCAAATTAATGTTGAGGGTCCCTCATTAAAAAACCATTTTTTGGAGCACGTACGCACTCTGCTACACTATTGCCCGCATAAATATGCTAGATTCATACTATACATCCCACATACATACACTATCTGCATACTAAACAACCTGCGTTTACCTCCAAAAGTTGCAAAAAATAAAAAGTTGCAAGGAATTCAATGGAGTTTACGGGCTATCGAAGTTTTCCAAACCAATTCACCTGTTTTAGCCTATCCCCAAACCGGATAACTGTCCTTTTATCATATAAAACGAGGTCTTGGGGTCTCATTCCATCATCAAGCATTAGAATAGAGAAACTATTCCAAAATCCCTTCCTCTTTTAGCCCAAGCTTTACAGCCCTTTATGATATTTGGCCTCAACATTCCCCCTCCATCCCTCTCCCTATACAGTCTCTGCCCTAATTCCCAAGGAGATCAGTTGATTGTGAGAGGTATTACAGGAATGATGCACTTGGAGCAGCAGTAAGAGGAGCCCAGACTAGGTTCGTGAAACATCTATCGACAAGAAGTTTGTAACTTTTTGTAATATTCACATCTGAATAAAATAATTTTGTTTATGTCCCAAATATTGTGTTTTGGTTACTATTTGCTTAATTCATTCACATTTGTATCTGAACCCCAACACTAATAAGTAGAGATACAATATCTTGTAGCTTTGTTGCCTAAATTGTTTGTAGGTTAGCTTTGGGAGGAGACCAACAGTCCAATAAACTACAAAGGAGAAGAAGGTCTACATCGGTCTAAAGGACCTAAGGTACACCGTCTTTTCCTTGTATTATATTTGAAGGTCATATTATTTGGGGTAGATTAGAAATAGAACCATTTTTAAGGGAGATCAATGCTCTAATTATACTTTGACCCAGTATAGTAATAGGAGTATTTCCCCCGCTAGCAGAATTGGGGACTCCATTGAGGAATCTCTCTACGGTCTTAGTGGGAGATCTTGGTTAGATTTGATTTTTAGTTTCTTTCTGAGTTTTCAAAGTGTTATGATTCAGGTTGGTTATTCATTCACCTTCTATGTGCCTACCACCTTCCCTTTCTCAAGTTGTCTATCCAAACTTTTTCTTTTTTTGAAAATTTGCAGAGGTGTACGCACCCTATTCTCTACATAACACACATACATACGTGGTCTGTATTATATACAGATCGTGTACATACGTAGGCTGGCCATTGACAACACACGTCTCTGCTATTTTGGAGAATTTTGTCAAAAGATTTTCCTTTTGCTACAAGAAACTTGTGGTTCCTAGGTCTTCCTGAGTTCCAAAAGCTTCTATTGTTTGGGGTTTAGAGAATTTGCATGCTCATAATGCTTAGGAAATAATAAAAAAAAAAATCCTCTTGTCCCTTTGTGTTTCCAAGCATTTTTGGCTTATTTTTATCTTGAATTTTAGCATCTTTTAGCATCTTTTGTTAATTTTGTTTTTAGTGAAAGAAAATATAAAAAAAAAAAACCTATTTTTTTATGCTAGTTAGGTCTCTTTGCAGTTTTGAACGAGAATACTACTTCTCTGCGGTTTTGAACAAAAATACTACTTTTCTGGGGTTTTGAAATTATTTCTCTATGGTTTTGAACAAGAATAATATTTCTCGGTGGTTCTACGGTTTTGAAATTATTTATCTGCGGTTTTTGAATGGGAATGCTACTCCTCTGCGGTTTTGAACTTGTTTTTTTTTTTTTTGAAGGAGATACTTTATTTCTAAGATTTTATATCTAGGGTTTTGAATGGGAATAACTTTGATTTTTACCTTTTTTACCTAGGTTTAGTTTTGAATGAGAATAATACTTCTCTTTGATTTTTACCTTTTTTACAGAGGTTTCTCTGGACTTCTCTTGGGTTTAGGAAATTATTTTTGGCTTCTTCAACAGGTTGAGAAATTAGACATCTGAAATCAGGTGAGTTACTTTTTACTTTGATTCAATTTTAATTTTACATAAAGAGATTTAAATATATTTTATTTATTATTTATTTTAAGTTTCATAAGTAAAAGTTGATTTGAGAGACAAAGTCAATCCATAATATTAATTGTTACATTTTTTGTTCTCTTCCTTTCAATATGAGCACTCCACCACTTATTCCAAAAGCTCAACGTAACAAGGGGAGGCCCCCAAAAATCACCCTAGAGATCCTTTATGATTATATGGAATCAATAGAAAAAAGAAGAGAAGAAAGAGATGCCAAAATCCAAATAGAGTTAGAAACATTAGAAAAATGGAGTGAAGAAAGAGACGTAAAACTTCAAATAGAGCTAGAGGCAATGATTGATAAAAAAATTAAAGATACCATTCAAACTCAAATAGAGGATATATTCTTAGGGTTCAAGAGTGAATTGTAGACAATGAAGGATAGAATTCAAGAAATGAAAAAACATAAACAATCAACCCAAGAAACAGGGATTGAAGAAAATTACAACTTGAGAGATATGATTAAAGAGCTAGAAGAAAAACTAACCAACAATTTGACCCTTAGTAATATGGAAAACAAATTGGATATCAAACCCATCAAAGAGGAAATGAATAAGCTAATCGAACTGGACCATGAGCGTAACAAA
>ML782940.1:274505-284672 GCA_009831015.1 Picea engelmannii
TTTCCATTGAAAATGTCATAAACCCTAAGAGCATACAAAAGATATGAACTCATTTAATACTTTAATACTTTAATACATTTAATACTTGTATTTATTATTTTATAGATTAATTTAAATATCATGGATGTATTATTTAATTAATACATCAATACATTAGTACATTAATGTATTATTCTATCAATATATTAATACATTATTAAGATTTTTTTAATTAACCCGTTGCATTAATACATCACATTATACATTAGCACATTGATACTTTAATTTATATATTGCACTAATGTAATACTTAATCAATACATTAATTTAATACTTAATCAATACTTAATGTAATACTTAATGTATTGATTAAGTATTGATTAATCAATGAATGAGATTCGATGTTCATAACATCCTTGCACTTTTAAATGCATTAGTTAAGTTGTTTACTTTTTTACATTTACATAATCATATTAAAAAATTATTGTCCTACAATCTAATTGCCACGTTTAGGTGATTAACAAATATTAATATATATGTAAATCTTTATTGACACGCTTGGGGGATTAACTGGCACTACTTCATGCCTCTTTGTGAATGATCGCATATTGGAGCATCCATTTTCATTTTGATTTGAAGCGTGGCATGACCAAAGTTTCAATTAAAAAAGACGATGCCACATTTGGTTAGAGTATGAAGGGTTTGGTCGGAGTATAAAGGGATCGGGATATGCTGAAGATAAGTATGTAGGTATCGGGGTATACTGAAGACAGGCAATGGATGGAGGTGAGGAATTTCATTTTGATTTGAAGTGTTTCAATTAAAGAAGGCAATACCGTCATGTTTGGTCCCCTTATGGAAGGATTGATGAATGTCAAAGATAGGTAATGGATGGATGTTGCTCAAGAAACACATAACCATTGGAAACACAGAGACGACTCAACATCACATGCATATGGGTTGGCAAGAACCTTAGCGGGTTCTGAAAAAATGTTAGAATCATGGCCTCCTGCAAGGTACCAAAATCGATTGTTCTACTTGAGATCAAGTGCATCTGGTCCACAAGAGGCCTCAATATTGAGATGGAATGAGTAGAGGCCAAATTCTAGTGGACCACAATAGATAATGCTGGAGACAATTTCGAGGAATTTTTGACTTTGTTGGATAGAATGTGATACATGAAAACCAAGTTTGGCTCTCTTGTCAAACCTTCCTACGGCACTAAGAAACTGACTTTATTTTCATTCAACACTGTGTGTAAGGCATAGACTGTAACTCATGGCTGGCGAATGTATTTTTTAAAAGCTTTTCCTTATATTTTGCAATGTTATAGAAAATAATAATATTAATAACACATTTTTTAATGGGGAAAATGATATTATTCATAAGCACTTTCCCTTAACCACATTTTTCCTCTGAGATTTGTGTTTACTGTTACTTTTCTGTTAAAATATAATATATTAAACACTGTAAAAATAGAATATATGTGCTATTAATATTTTTTAACCTTATCATCATTTGTTTCATGCATGAGGGTAGTTTTAAAATCAATAAATTCGCATCTGGGAAGGGTTAATGATTGTGTGAAAACCAATAGGGATTTGTTATTACGAAGAAAAAAATCTTAAAATCAATAAATTCGCATCTGGGAAGGGTTAATGATTGTGTGAAAACCAATAGGGATTTATTATTACGAAGAAAAAATCAGAGAGCAAGGAAGTTATTTGTACCTATTTTAAGGATCTAATAAAAACTAGATAGTGACTTAAACCTTTATAATTCAAATTGTTAATTTAGGTATTTGTTAGAAGATGGTTGTCCCCTCAGTTATCTATTCGCCTAAGTTCTACTGTGTGTAAGGAATTTTTATTTTTTTCCTTTTGAATGAATTTATTTGAATGAATGAATTTATTTGAATGGTTTCCGATGCTATGATAAATGCATATACGATGGCTCTCGATGCATGTATGAGCTTGTCGGTACTGGTTGGGGTTTTTCCTTTTAAATGAATTTATTTTAACAGTTTTTGATGATATGATAAATGTAGACACGATGGCTTTGTATGCATGTCTGAGTTTCTTGTGACTGGTTGGGGTGGGGCTGGTATTGTTTTTGCTGGTTATAATCCATAGTTTCATATTTTTCGTTTTATTTTATGAGTCTTAAGCTTTTTGGTGTTCACCAGCAGCGATTTGGGTTTCTGATTAATCAATACTTAATCAATACATTAATTTAATACTTAATCAATACATTAATGTAATACTTAATCAATACATTAATTTCATTATAATAATAAATATATTTTATTAATATTATATATTAATTTCATTTATTAATTTCATTATTATTTAAGCATTATTGCTGCATTCTTCGACATGATAACAAAACAGTACCTTCTTACTTGCAATGTAAATCAACCCTAATCATCACAAAAATTGGTTTCGTACGAAAGCCAAGTAAATCAACACGATAACTTGCAGTCATTTTATGGCCAAGTTTACCGCTAAGATATGAACTCATTTGCAAATAGGACAAAAGAAATTTCTGGTCCAATACAAACAATTGCAAATACCAAACATTCAGTTGCATTCTCACAAGGAATGTCCTGGATTCGTTTCTTTTCTTCCCTTTTGATGGCTTATAATTGGGAACTGGTTAACTGATATGGCCACATTTTCAATGTATTTTCTTTTATTTAAATGTGTTGTCACTTTTCATTTACTGTGTTGTAGAGGAAAGAGTATAGCATATTGAACATCAAAGAGATAACCATTTTAAATTATGATGATAATTTGAATAAATATGTGAAATGCTGAACTACTTATTAAATGCTACTGCAAGTAGATTTTAGATTATAAAAATCTGATATAAATCCTATAATCCAACAGTCTCAACATTCAACACTGCTTAGCATTGATATTGACGACGGATATGATCATGTAAAATTATTGCTATCCTACTAGACATAAAAAGCAAAGTATAGATGTCAAGCATGGGTTGCCTCCATCTCGATGTATTAAATCATTGCCAATCAATATAAAATTTAAATATGTTAAATATTTTCAGAAATGTCATAAACCCTAATTTTCAGAAATGTTGTAAATGTCATAAATCCTAATTTTCAGAAATGTTGTAAATGTCATAAACCCTAATTTTCAAAAATATCATAAACCCTAATTTTTAGAAATGTTGTAAATGTCATAAACCCTAATTTTCAGAAATGTTGTAAATGTCATAAACCGTAATTTTAATAATATACTATATTCTAGGAAAACGCTAATTTTAATAATATACTATACCACTCAGCGACTCCATTAATTCAGAGAAAACAATACCTTCTTACTTGCAATGTAAATCAACTGCATTGTAGTCTATGGTTTTAAACAGTACCTTCATTTACTTTTCATTTACTGCATTGTAGAGGAAAGATTATAGCATACTGAACATCAAAGAGATGAACCATTTTAAATTATGATGATAATTTGAATAAATATGTGAAATGCTGAACTACTTATTAAATGCTACGCCAAGTAGATTTTAGATTATAAAAATCTGATATAAATCCTATAATCCAACAGTCTCAACATTCGATACTGCTTAGCATGAATATTGACGACGGATATGATCATGTAAAAGTATTGCTATCCTACCAGACATATGTTAAATCATTGTTAAATTTAAATATGTTAAATATGTTAAATCATTGTTAAATTTAAATATGTTAAATCCTTGTTAAATTTAAATATAAAATTTAAATATGTTAAATCATTGCCTCCATCTCCTCTATGCCTAGTCTTCCCTCGGAGGATGAATTAAACAGTATTTTAAAATCTGACTAAGTAATATCGATTTTAGTGTGATTTCACGGGAGACGCGACCAACCTGGAGGGATAATGAGGAGTGGCATGGCCATCGACAAGGAAAAAGGTTATCCTGAAGCATGCAGCAATAGTGCTCAATAGAATTTGTATCAAGGCCATCTGCAAAGCCATAACCTCTATTCTGTTTTGAAATTACAGAAGTCTGTTTACTTGATTTGTTGTGTGCAACTGGATTATCATTTGTATTCTAAATTCAATAGAGGGGTCTTTGTCAAATTTTCAAACTGTTCTACAAAAATGATTGAATACAGTATCAGGCACTGAAGTAATATCGATTTTAGTGCGATTTCACGAGAGACGCGGCCAACCTGGAGGGATAATGAGGAGTGGTGTCGCCATCGACAAGGAAAAAGGTTATCATGTCGAAGCATGCAGAAATAATGCTCAATAGCATTTGTATCAAGGCCATCTGCAAAGCAATAACCTCTATTCTGTTCTGAAATTACAGAATTCTGTTTACTTGATTTGTTGTGTGCAACTGGATTATCATTTGTATTCTAAATTCAATAGAGGGTTCTTTGTCAAATTTTCAAACTGTTCTACAAAAATGATTGAATACAGTATCAGGCACTGAAGTAATATCGATTTTAGTGCGATTTCACGAGAGACGCGGCCAACCTGGAGGGATAATGAGGAGTGGCATCTCCATCGACAAGGAAAAAGGTTATCATGTCGAAGCATGCAGCAATAATGCTCAATAGCATTTGTATCAAGGCCATCTGCAAATCCATAACCTCTATTCTGTTCTGAAATTACAGAAGTCTGTTTACTTAATTTGTTGTCTACAACTGGATTATCATTTGTATTCTAAATTCAATAGAGGGGTCTTTGTCAAATTTTCAAACTGTTCTACAAAAATGATTGAATACAGTATCATGCACTGTATATATCAGTATATAGCGATTTGAGGTTCAGTGAAATCGATGGGGCGACTTGGTAAGAATCCGGTCCCAAATGGCAATGGTAAATTCAAGGCTCAGCAATTTCTACAAGTTAGAATAAAATCAGGGCTCGGGAGTGGGAATTTCATATGTATAGTATTTGAATCAGTAATGTTCATATGTACATTATTTTTGATGTTTAGATTATGTTGTTGTGGTAAAGAATTGTATCTAATTCGAAGTAAAGAAAAGTTAATAGGAAGTAAGAAAATTGATGTTCTGATTATGATTACACAAATTCGTGGGAGAGAAAACAAAATCAGATAGCAAAACCAAATGCATGGATAGATTATTTAAACAGAGTGAAGGAGTGCGCGCGTTAGTACCTGTACTTGGATGCCTGAATAAATTAATCAAATTGCAGAAGATTTTTTTTAGTTTTTTGATCGGAAACAATTCCTGATGAGAAAAGAAAATCATGATCAGTAAAAGAGGGCGTAGACTCAATTAAAACAAAGATTGATGGAGTGAGCGCGTAAATAAAAAAACAGATACCTGAATGCAACAATTCTGGCCTCCCTCTATGCGAATGAGGTCGCAGCAAAGTTTTCCCTCTATGTGAATGAGGTCACAGCAAGCAAGCAAGCAAGGTTTTCGGTCTTTGCAAGCAACAATTTCTCAGCAAACTTGTCCAAATTCTGTCCTCCCTGTGTGTAATAGCATGCGAAATTCGTGGTGATGGAATTGCTGCTCATAATTCGTTTCGGTTTTTAAAAGGCCCCACGATCATTTGCCGATTCAAATTTTAATTTTCTCAGACCAGCTGTGAGGGACATGGGATAATGTGACAACCCTAAATTGAATGTGGAAGCAAGTAAAAGGAATTACGGCTCACAATTTTTCTGTCGTTTCGGTTTTTAAAAGGCCCCATGATCATTTTCCAATTCAAATTTTAATTTTCTCAGACCAGCTGTGAGGGACACGGGATCTGAACGTGGCAACCCTAAATTGAATGTGGAAGCAAGTAAAAGGAATTACGGCTCACGATTTTTCTGTCGTTTCGGTTTTTAAAAGGCCCCACRATCATTTGCCGATTCAAATTTTAATTTTCTSAGACGAGCTGTGAGGGACACGRGATCTGAACGTGGCAACCCTAAATTGAATGTGGAAGCAAGTAAAAGGAATTACGGCTGGAATTTGAAAGGGCGTCCAAACCACGCGTGTGTTTTCATCATGACCAGACAGACACGCGCTTCACATCCATAAAAGACTGTGTAATGAAGTGTTTTATACATATTAATTCTGGTTAATGAGTCACGTGGCATTCAATACTGAGGAAAGTAATTTTTTAATCATATTAAGTAAATGTAAAAAAGTAAACAAGGAAAACGTACACATTCATAAATGCAAGGAAGTTATCAAATTAAATCTCATTCATTGATTTGCGACGACGACGAAGAATATGCTAGCATCTTTGATTCTTAACCCTAAGATTAGAATTTGTAATTAAAAGGCTGATTAATTCATCAATTCCAATAGGGGGGACGCCTATCGGCGTAATAAAAAATAGTTAGATTTATTTTTATTGTAATTAAAGTTTATTAATATATTTTGAAATCCATTTTGAATTATTTTGAATTTTAATAAAACTTTAATGTTTGGGGTAATCTCTAGTTCTATAGCTACACATAAAGAATCACAAGTAATCATTTACCCTCTTAAGAACCGATAAACCAATCGATCTTAGTGAAAATTAATCATCATCGTCATTATCATCATCATCATCATATATATATATATATATATATATATATATATATATATATATATATATATATATATATATATATAATATGATTATGAAAATTTTATATATATAATATAAAATTATATATATATAATTTTATATATATTATATTTATATATAATATAAATATACAAAAGGGATGTGATGTCAGACATAGTAATAACCCCTATCCTTTGTATATATTTAACCTATAAATAATTTTATATATAAATTGTGGGTATGCTAATTTTTCTATTATTAAATTTTGTATTTTATTTTTAAAGTTTTTAAAGGTTTTTTTAGTTATTTTAGATGTAATTTTAAGTTTCTAAAATTTTATTTATTTTATTTTATTATAGTTTATTAATTTGGTTTTTTTATATATATTTTTAATTTTTAATTTTGGTTTTGTTTTTTTCTCATTCTCTCTTCTCTTACATGTTACATATATTTTTAATTTTTTTTTCCTCTCTTCTCTTAATTGTTATATATATTCTTAACTTTTTTCTCTTAATTGTTATATATATTTTTAATTTTTTTTCCTAATTAGTTTTTTAATCTTTAATTTTATTTTTTTAATATATATTTTCTTTTTATTTTTTCTTTTAAATTTCAATTCTTTTTTTTCTTAAGTTTTTTAAGATTTTAACTTATCAAAAAGAAATTGAATTATATTGTTTTTACTAAATATTGAAAAATAGTGTTATTTGACTACGATTATTTTAAGTGTATTGAAGTAAAGGTAAAACATGTGGTAAAAATGATATTTCCTTTAGATTTAAAAAATATGAAATCATAAATTAATTGAGAAAAATATATGAAAATTATTAATTTCAAAAAATAATGGTAATTTTTTTTTTTAAGATTGAAAGAAGCATGGAAAAATTAATAAAATCATAGTTGAAAAAAAAATTAAAAAAAATTGAAAATAGATGAAAAAAAAAATCATTTAAAAAAATGATGTGGAAACATTATGGATCTAAAAATTTAAAATATCAAAAAATAGCCTAAAAAGGGAAGCACCATTTTTAAAATCTTTGTAAAAAAATGTGACACCCAGAAAAACTAGAACTTTGTTCTTAAGTTGGTAACTATGTTAAAAATTCAAACAGAGTTAGAGGTAATGCTTGATAATGAGTTTAGATCCTTTAAAGACAAGATTAAAAAATAAATAGAAAATAAAAATTTAGGGTTGGAGACTAAGTTGCAAAAAATGGAGATTAGACTACAAGAAATGAAAAAATAAAGCCAATAAAAGAAACAATCAACCCAAGAAGGATAAGTCAATAATCTTTAAAATTTTAATTTGAGGAACAAGATTAAATAGTTAGAAGAAAAGATAAATAACAATTTTGCCCTAAATAGTTTGGAAGGTAAATTGGATATCAAACAAATCAAAGAGGAAATGAATAAGCTTATAGAGTTATACCATGAACATAAAAAACAAGACTTGAACCTCATAATGTTTGGTTTAAAAGAGAATAAATATGAGGGAATTCTAGTCAAGGAATAAATACAAAATAAATTGCAACTTAAAACAACTTGTCTCATAGAAACAAATAGGCTAGTTAAAATAATTGAGCACAAATATAGGTTAATTAAGATATAGTGGCTAAAAATATGACATACTCTGTAAAACTTCGAGTTTAAAAGGGTCATTAATATTTATAATTAAAAACCTCATTTCATAAGACCAGCCTAAATTAAGGAAGAAAGTTCAAAAGGTAAAAGACGCCATTAAGGAAGGAAAATGGGAAACAATTAGAAATATAAAGGCTATTATTGGGGATAGAGAATAAAATATAATAGAAATTTGAGACAGTTTGGATCCTCTCTTGGAAGGGTCATGGATTTCCATGGAGTAAAGAGAATGTTAAGTTGGATCATGAGTGAAATTGATATTATATAGCTTGTTGAAACTTGAGAGCATGAAGAATCAAAGGTCTCTAACATAGAAGGATTTTTTCTTGTGGCTAGTATAGAACAAGAGATCTAGGCATAGATTGTTATATAAAAAATAACATTTTTTCTCACCTTTGGATTCATAATAAATACCCTTTCAATCAACACATATGGATGGATATTTTAGATATTAATGCTAAAAATATTCATATAGCAATATGTTCTTTTGTACTAATTAATTCGACCTTTTATAAGAAAAATTGTTTAGATATAAATTGTCCTTACAATGGCTTAGAACATGATATTTACATTTTGATAAATGAAGGTAATATCCTCTTGCTAGGAGACTTTAAAGCTAAAAAAACCCTAATAAATCTATTAATTTAAGCAATGATTCCAACCCTAATCCTCTATGCCTCGATGAGGACCTTGTTTTAGCTAGTAGATACAACAAAAACTCTAAATATTTCCTATCAAATAAGGACAACTTTCATGAAGGGCGACGATTAAGACTAGGGGAAACTTTCAATTCAAGTCTAGGTATGACTAGGCCCACATCAAGTGAAGGAAGAAAATTAAGAATGTACATGTGTTGTCCCATTTCATGTCAACAACAATGCACCCATACTCTAGGAACAAATCGATGAATCCACTAAATTAGGGTTTATCGTTTACATGATGAATTGATGATGGAAGAAAGTGGGTGTGTGAGTCAAAATTGAGTCTAGAAACCCTCCCATATCGTTAAGGCATGTGAATAGTCTATCCATGTCAAATTTCAATGCATTCAAAAACAATTTGAAAATGTTTCGACATTGGCCCCATTGACAGGCCATTGTTGCCCGTGTCTAGTCCTAGTACAATTTCCTTGTAAAATTTGTATAAGATATTTGGAGAATGATAATTTTGAAGGTGTTGGGCCTATTCCTACACACCGTGGTGAGATCACCTCTCATTGATAGTCAGTCTATTGATCCCTTTTAGTTTTGGGTTATTAGTATTTTCAATTCCACGCACCTTTCAATCTAGTCAAAGTTCAAATAATGTCTCTTGTTACTGTAGGTTTATAAATACTAATGATCCCAATGACCACATGCCCCAAACCTTTTGATATAATGATCATTGGGTGACAACTATCATGAAGGGTGATGACTAAGACTAGGGGAAACTTTCAATTCAAGGCTAGGAATGACTAGGCCTACATCAAGTGAAGGAAGAAATTTAAGAAGGTACATGTGTTGTCCCATTCCATGTCAACAACAATGCATCCATTCACTTGAAACAAATCAATGACTCCACTAAATTAGGTTTTATGGTTTACATGATGAATTGATGATGGAATAAAGTGGGCGTGTGAGTCAAATTTGAGTCCAGAAACCCTCCCATATCGTTAAGGAATGTGAATAGTCTATCCATGTCAAATTTCAATGCATTCAGAAACAGTTTGAAAAATTTTCAACGTTGGCCCCATTGATAGTTCACTGTTGCACGTGTCTAGTCCTAGTGAAAGAAGAAAATTAAGAAGGTACATCTGTTGTCCCATTCCATGTCAACAAAAACACATCCATTCACTAGGAAAAAATTGATGACTCCACTAAATTAGTGTTATAAAGCCTCATGATCCCAATGCCCACATGCCTCCAACCTTCTAATATAATGATCATTGGGTGACAACACTCATGAAGGGTGACGACTAAGACTAGGGGAAACTTTTGATGACTCCACTAAATTAGGGATT
>ML782940.1:284722-307268 GCA_009831015.1 Picea engelmannii
CCCATATTACCTAATTTTAAATTCTAAAGAACATGTATCATATACTATATTATGCAAAATAAAAACATATAAAGATCATATAAAAGATATAAACACACATCTCTTCTTTCCAACAATTAAATATCAATCATCTTCTTCTTCATCCATCTCAACATCTGTATCAGGATCTTGTTCATAATCGATATTGGTGAAAGACTCATTTCTATCAACATCATCATCAACGTCATTTTCGCTACTATAGTTATCGATATCGTCAATGGGATCGTCTTCTCCTACATTTGGATGATCAACTTCTTCAACTTCTTCATGTGACACATCGACAATATGAGCCACATGATCCTAATCTACATAATCATGATCTTCTTCCTCATTATTATATTCATCCTCAGCTACATGATTGTACTTTACTAGTCTTCCTCTTGGATCATATCTAACAACATATGACCAACCTGCTTTACCAGGTACCTCTGAGTAAAATAATTTCTCACATTGACTTGGAAAAACATAAGGCTCTATACCCGGTTCAAATGCCCTTGTATTAACCATGGTAAATCCATTATCATGCTCAATAATAGTTATTTCAGGATCATGTTCATGCATCTGTAGCTTGTACCATTTAACCTCAAACAAAACTATTTTAAAGGAATTAAAATCACACTCAATTATATCCTCCAAATGGCCATAGTAGCTATTCTCAATTTCTTCTAGATTTATGTCACTTCTAAAGGAAATGTTGATGACCTTAAACACTGCAGTTATCCCACAATCCGAGGTTTTCATCTTATCATCCAAGATTTTGATACAAAATTTACGACCATTACACCACATAGCCTTGTGATGTTTCAACTGCAACATGGACAACAAGTAAAAAAATTTTTGCCAATTAATAATCCTCATATAGGACTTACTAAATATATATTTTAATAATTAAACAAACCAAATACATTGAAAAATTGGGAAAAAACTAGGAAAATGTGGGTAAAAAATTTAACTTGCCTATTTATCTTTTAAACCAAAGGCTAAATCAACTTCCCTTGATGTAAGATCAAGAAATTGATCTCAATGACGATGCATTGTTTTAATCATCTTAGTCACCCATTCCCATGATAACCTACCAAAGTACTCTTCAATACATTCTATTCAATGCTACATCCAATAAAGGTTGTTTGCAATGTACAAATGTAAAGTATATCGCTCTCGAGCAACTATATGACATCATAACAATTTAATATCATTAATTAGCTATTATTAATAAAGGAATAATTTAATAAATGTGTAATATATTAAATCCACGTCAACATCTAATAATTACCTTTCACAGTCCTCATTTTACCTTTCCCCAATACGACCTCCCCTTCAAATTTGTTGATGGAGTCAAGATGCCAAATGCGAGGCACATTCATATTTTCTGCTAATTTAGGTAGATATTGACTAATATACACCATACATTGATATACCATATATCCCTCAACCATAGAATCCTTCAGACGTTCTCTTTGTCTAATAAAATCCTTTAGTGAATTCAATTGCCTCTCCACTATCCACATCGACCTTGTGTGTACTGGTCCACATAATTCAATCTCTTCAACTTGGTGTATGAGGTAGTGTTCATGTGCATTCAAAAATGATGGAGGTAGATACTGTTGCATTTGACACATTAGTCAGGTAATTTCTCTCTTCCAATACCTTATATATTCTTTATGGATTTATTTTGATGATAACCACCTACAAATGTTGATGCAATAAAATAATGTCAAGGCATACATAAATTTGCAGATAAAAGATAATATGTCAATAATTTCCACTACAAATCACATAGGAAGTACATTTTCCTTATAAAAAAATACTTACCTCATGTATTTTCCAAGTACATAAATACTTTGTTTTATGTTGTTTTCAAAGTCATCTTAGAGAGATAAAAGTAGAACATACTGTAACAAAAAACAAATAATTATTATTTGTTTCCAAAAATTGCATACCAATAAGGAAATATATTATAACCTACTAATTGCCTTAATGAATGTATGTAAGTCATGTGTTTTAACCCCACCAAAATCACCTTTTTTAGTTAATATATTTTGTATGTTCGACAAAAACCCCGTCGAAAACCTAATTTTTCGAATGACCTCTTTTACAATATTGCTCTGTTGCTCCATTAATAACGAAGGAAGACTAGTGTTATGTTCATGACCATTGCCATTAGAATTAATAATAACACTTTGAAATGCGTGATTATCTTCCTAGATGTCACAACAAATCTTTCCAATTCTCTCTTTATCAGTCCTTCCATCTAATATTCGCCATAAAAATTATGTTATGTTCTTACCGATATGCATTTTATCAAACAAATGAACTATTTTTAGGTGCTCGTAGTATGTCAATCTACTGAATTGCATTGGGTAACTTTTCATTCCTCGTGGAATCCCATTTGTGCCTTAACGACATTCATGAAACATCAACAAATTGAAATTAACACTAATTAATGGGACAAAATGAAATTAACCAAAGATTTATATAATATTTCATACATAAATAATTTGTGTACCTTGATGATTTCTAATATATTCCAAATTGCACAGGCGAGGTGTCATTCTTCGTGGTTTTTTTCCATTTTCTTTGTTACCATTGAAATTTTCTTTGTTTGTAGTTCGATAACTATGGTTCTTAGGCAGAAAGTGACTATACTCATCAAACACTTCCTTTTCTAAACTCCTTGAACGATGAGATTTTATCCTCTGACCATAAACTGGGCATGCAAATTTACCCTTTGTTTGAAGACCTACAAGATATATGAATTAATGTAGCATCAAATTAGAGTTACAATTTAAAATAATGCATGATTTTTTTAGTAAATATATATAATATTAAATCACAAAATAAAGTAACATTATACCACAAAAATGTGTTAACCCAGGAGCATCATGAATTGTCCATGATAGTATTCATGGAATTGAAATCATTTTTTCCCTATTGGCCTAGAGATGTCATACATAGTGACGCCAACCCATAACTTCAAAAAATCATCGATGAGAGGCTCAATATATGTGTTCATATCTTTAACCTGGTACCTACCTAATTGGTTCAACATACTGCATGATTAATTATACTTATCTAGATGTCGTTATATATAAAATAAATAATTACCATTCCAACATTGTGTGCTCTCTCTTGATCGCCATTGCCAATATTAAATACTTGGAACAATCATTGCCAACATTGTGTTCTCTCTCTTGATCGACATCCAAGGAGGAAGGTTATTGTTTATAACAAAAACATGACACACTGACTACGTAGAATGAAGCTCTCCAAATGGATTGACACCATCAGCTGCCAACGAAAGTCTAACATTACGGGGTTCTTATTTAAAAATTGGCCACTTTTCTTTGATGTATTTCAATGCAGAACCATCTGTAGGCATTCAAAGAACATCATCTTGAATTTTGTTCTTTGCATGGAAATCCATAAACTGTGCTATACTTTGGCACCTGAAAAATCACTGGAAATGTGTAATTATCGAAATATAACGAAGAACTTTCTGAGGCACCTTCTTTGACGCTTTATCAATTCGATATCTACTTATTTGACATTGTGGGCATTCATTTTCTAATCCATATTGTCCATAATATAGGATATAATCATTAGGACATGCATCAATAGCCTGATAGTCCATTCCAATTTCTTTCATAATCACAGATATTTCTCGATATGTGCGTGGAAAAATATTTGACATCAGTAATATAAATTCACCTATCAATCTACAAAATTATAAACAATAAGTCAATGTAAACAATATTAATCATCAATATCTCATTCAATATACTAATTTACAAATTAGAAAACAATAACAATATATGAAAAAATTGAACCTTTTAAGTATTTGTGAACATGTAGGCATAAATAATTAACAAATTAAATACCTTAGTATCTGTGTGAGACATGTGTTTGATAAACCATTCAAAACCTTCAGGTTCACCAAAAAAAATGTAGCAGAGAAAAGATTTTTTGTTGAGCCTTTATAAAGAGGTTGACGTGACTTCTCGAGTAGAGGATCAACATCATGACTATCATCCTGGTTATCCTCATCCATTTGAGAAAATGTGTCTTGGATCAATCTATGTATCTCATCTTCCTAATTTGAATCACTAACGTTATCTCCATCCATATCATCATTAATAACTTGATCAACAACTTCAATATTCTGATCTCGAAGTTCATCTCCCTATAAAGTAGTATTTCTTCTAGTACTTGGCAAATAACTCTTTGGAGGTCGACATTTTGGGGGCATCATCTATATATTTAAAAAAAATGTAGAAAAGTTAGTGTGTATAGAAAATATAAAAATCCCGATAAGAAATATTACTAAAATTCATGACATACTGATTATTACAAAGAATACATTAAATATTTAATCCTCTTACCAAGGGACGATATTCATAACACTCTTCAGCGTGCCCCTTCACCCTACACTGTCTTTGAGTTGTTTTTATTAAAAGTCTTTTTTTTTGCAAGCCTCCGCAATCATATCAAGGAAAATAACATTTTCCATCGCCCCTCACCTCTAATGCCTCTCTTAACCGAGCAAGCTTCCTTCCATTTTCATTCATAGTGACAAATCCTTGTCGTGATAAGTAATTGTCTTACCTACACCATACCAAACATTAAGTTGTCAATTTTTTAAATTTTAGCTACTCCTTTCGATTATGATATGTTTATTTAGAGTTACCTACAATCCTCACAATTATTTCTTCTAAGACATTTTGACATGTTTTATTTTTATTTTTTATTATCGATTAACTATTAAGATAGATATGCTTCAATTTGTACTATAGAGTATTGTGTACTGAATAAACATGGAAAATAATTACACACCATTTAACGAAAGTGGTCAAAATTTCTCAAACTTGAATCACTCGACACCATACACTAGCATCTAAGTTGTTTTGTAAACAAAATGTCAATCTTTGAAATTCACCACTAAAATAAAATTCTAACCACTTGTCATCCGCAATTGGGTTGGGTTGGTTTAAATTATGATGTGCTGATTTTCATATACATAAAATGGTCACAATTTTATGCTACTTATAGTGGTCACAGTTTTATTTTCTAAGACACTTTGGCATGTTCTCATTTTTCATTCTCTGACTAGTAGATTTCATCATGTTATTGTAGATTTCGTCATGAATTTTTTATATTTTAGATATTGATCCTTATTAATAGTGTATAAACAAGTTACATCAGCTACAAACTAAAGTTAATCACTACATATAGAATTGTGTGTGATTATAAACATATATGCTGTGATTAGGCACATAACAATCACTTTTAACTAATATGGTACTACACATATAAGATATTATCAAGGTCAAAAAAACAAGCTACATGAAATTTGGACATTTGAACAAAAATTTACAAGTTAAATGAGTACATCAATAAAAAAAACATACTAACCTTGCAAGTTAAAAATTCGAGCTATGTAGTTCGAGAATTGGATTTGTTCAACCGATGGATGACGAAAAAAATGCACAGCTCAAACAAAAGCCAAGAATAGTGTTGCAACTATAGCAATTGTGTCACAAAGTCTCTTAAAGGCAGGCTTGTATAGATCAAGTAGTCAACTAGTT
The DNA here is from genome assembly GCA_009831015.1 of Picea engelmannii. Taxonomy (NCBI): domain Eukaryota; kingdom Viridiplantae; phylum Streptophyta; class Pinopsida; order Pinales; family Pinaceae; genus Picea; species Picea engelmannii. The sequence continues at coordinate 290,344 of ML782940.1, forward strand.
GTTAACACCGACCACTGAGATAGGCAAAATTTTTGTCGCTATTGCCATGAACTTTCATGGAAATGGTGATGAAAATTCTCACCAGGTTAAAATAAGATATTTGTCAATATTGCGATGAACTTTAGTGGAAATATCGACGAAAATCCAGCTCTATTTAAAAAAAAGATGAAACTAATGGAAACGTGGAAAATTTTCATGGAATAATCCACCCATATGTACTAGTGACCCATAATTTTATTCATCGCCGCATTGACCAAGAAACTAATTGCTAAATCCGTGCAGTCAATAATTTCCAAATCATGATTTCCAATGGTGGGTCCATGAAATGTGGAGGGCATTGTGAAAATGTGTGTCTCCAAATTGGTGACTACCACATGAAATCCCATATGTTTTCTATCGACATGGGCAGTTGTGACATTGTGTTGGGTGCAGACTGGCTGAGAACTTTGGGTCCCATTCTCATGGATTTTAAGGAATTAACCATGCAATTCGAACAAGAGGGCCAACAATATAATTTCCAAGGAATCATCGTCAATTCCCCTGAGATCATTAGTTCCCATTGCATGGAAAATCTGCTCAAAAAATTTCATTGTGGCGTTATTGCCCAGCTCCATGCCATACAAGCAATTGAGACACCCTCTGTGTTGCAGGATCTCCAATCCATATTCTCTAAACATCAAGTGTTTTTTTCCACTCCCGAGGGACTCCCTCCTTCTCGTGGTGTTCATGATCATTCCATTCCCCTTGTCTGAGGAAGTCTTCCTTCCAATATTAGTCCCTATCGTCACTCCTTTTCCAAAAAAAATGAAATTGAGAAAATAGTTCAAGAACTTCCCAACGCAGGTGTTATCCACCCTAGTACAAGCCCCTACTCTTCTTCGGTGGTCATGTTCCTTAATAAATAAGGTTTTTGGTGCATGTTTCTTGACTTCTGCGCCCTCAACAAACTCACCATTAAAGACAAATTTCCCATTCGTGTCATTGATGACTTCTTGGATAAATTGAGTGGCGCCAAGTTCTTTACTAAACATGATATTCATTTTGGCTACCACCAGATCTGTATGAAAGAGGCAGACATTCCTAAGACTGCCTTTAGAACTCATGAGGGCCACTATGAGTTTTTGGTCATGCCATTTGGCTTGTGTAATGCTCCCTCCACTTTCCAAAGCCTTATGAATCATGTCTTCCATCCTTTTCTCTATCATTTTGTCTTAGTTTTCTTTGATGATATCCTCATCTATAGAAAAACCTGGAAATACCATCTTTCTCATGTGGATCGAGTTCTCCATCTACTCTCTCAGCACCAAATTTTCCTTAAACAATCTAAATGTGCTTTTGGCGCCTCAGAAGTCAAGTACTTGGGTCATCTTGTTGGCAAGGATAACATCAGGGTGGATCCTAAAAAGATTCAATCTATGCAAGAATGGCCTCACCCAAAGAGTCTCAAAATATTGCGTGGATTTCTGGGTTGAACAAGTTATTATCGCAAGTTTGTTAAGAATTATGGAAAGATTGTGACACCTCTCACTGCACTCCTTAAAAATAATTCTTTCACTTGGAATCTAGCAGATGCTCAGGCTTTTCAAACATTGAATATGACCATGTGCATCGCTCTAGTCCTAGCCCTTCCTGATTTCACAAAGACCTTTGTCCTGGAAAGTGATTCTTCAGGAAAAGGAATTGGCACTGTCCTTATGGAAGAGGGTCAACCTTTGGTCTTTACCAACAAACAATTGTCTGAGTGAAATTTAGGAAAATCAATCTATGAAAAGGAAATGTTGGCTATTCTGCATGCCGTTGATATTTGACGCCCATATCTATTGGTCCAACTCTTCCAAATTAAGACATATCATCAAAGCCTCAAGTATTTTCTGGAACAACACATTTCCTCCCCAGAGCAACAAAAATGGGTGACTAAGCTCTTTGGATATGATTATGAAATCATTTACAAGAAAGGCAAAGACAATGTGGTTGCGGATGAACTTTCCCGAAAATATGAAGATGAAGGGTCCCTTTTTTCTCTCTCCTTCATTATACCAGATTAGTTTGAATCTGTTCTCCAGGAATGGCTACACGATCCCAAAAGTTTTCATATGATACAACAATTGCAGTCCAATTCTCTAGTTTCCCCAAGGTACTCTTGGTTCCATGATAAGATTCGATACAAGGTCTGTTTGTATTTAAGTAAACAGTCAAAACTTAAATCCAAGGTACTTTATGAGCTTCATGCTACACCCACAACTGGTCACTCCGGGTTTACCAAAACCTATGACAGGGTCAAATGTTCTTTTTTCTGGGATGGTATGAAACAAGACGTTCGTAATTTTTTGGCTGAATGTGATGTGTGTCAACGCAACAAGGCCAAAAAAGTCAAATCTCCTGGCACACTACAACCTCTTCCAATTCCACCTGCTATTTGGTGTGATATCTCTATCGATTTTATTGTAGGCTTACCTAAATTAGGCAATAAATTAGTCATCATGATGGTATTTGATAGTCTTTCCAAGTATGCTCATTTATGTGCTCTTCAACACCCATTTATAGTGTCCATTGTGGCTCAATGTTTCATGGATCAGGTCTTCAAGCTTCATGGCATGCCCCATTCTTTTTTTTTCTGATCGCGACCTAACTTTCACCAGCAATTTTTGGCAAAAAAATTTCAAGCTACAAGGCACCCAATTGCATCTCAGCATGACTTATCATCCCCTGATTGATGGTCAAACTAAATTTGTCAACAAGTGTTTGGAAACATATTTGTGGTGTTTTACCTCGGAAAAACAAAATCAGTGGGCTCAATGGTTACCCCTAGCTAAATTGTGGTACAAGACTTCATACCATACATCTACCCGCATGACTGCTTTTGAAGTGGTATATGGAAAAAATCCACCTTCGGTTCTCTCATATTTTTCAAGTGTCTCGAAGGTCCAAGCGGTTGACCAAATGCTTATAGTTCGAGAGGCTATTCTCTATACCCTCAAAGAGAATTTGGTCATGGCCCAAAATTGCATGAAGCAACAAGCAGATCAAGGTCGCTCTGAACGTCAATTTCCAGAAGGGGATCATGTGTTTCTTCGACTACAACCTTACAAGAAAAATTACCTCAAGGCTGACCATTGTCAGAAACTGGCGCCCAAATTTTATTGTCCTTATACCGTTCTCAAGCGTGTGGGACATGTGGCCTATCAATTATCTTTTCTTAGTCATTTTAAGCTCCATCCCATTTTTCATGTTTCCTACTTAAAGAAGGTGATTGGAACTAAGTGCCAAACTCAAACCAACCTTCCCGAGTTGGATGAAGATAGCTATAGCCAAAAACATTTTTGGACGAGTGTGAGTGTCGTCTGCATCAACGAACCATCAAGAAAGTGCTAGTCCAGTGGAAAGATACAACTCCAACATACGTCACTTGGGAACCAACTACCATTCTGCAACAATTTCCACATCTCAAGCCTTGAGGACAAGGTTTTTTTTAAGGGGGAGGACATGTTAGGGACCTAACCCCTCAGGTAGGTAGAATAATATATTTCGATGTAATAAAGGTCAATATTAATAATGCCTAGCAATAAGGAAGAATAAGTCCAATGTAAGAGTACCTAATAGAAGCTTCCGCTTCTAGAAGGATCTTCGTCTAGATGGTTCTTTTGATAGACATATTTAGTATAAATAGGAGTCGATGGTATGAGAACTTTTGTCTTGGATATTATTGTAATAGAGCTCTGCTCCGCCCCTCGAAGAGGCAAGTGAACATTGCTCTCAGTGATGAAAGTGCTCTTTCTGGTGTTATTTTTGTATCATTTTGGTATTATTGTGGTGTTGTTCTCGTTATATTGTTGTTCATCTTCCATTTTTAGCATTTTATTTATGTTTTGCATACTGTTTATATATGGAATGTTTATATCTGGAATATTACATTGTTGAGGAATCAAGACTCTAAAAACTGATCATCTCCCATACATTTGATGAAAAGTAGTTATTTAAATTCATTATAGCACAAATCCATCATTTAAAGAGAGGTTCGATCTCGGGAGAACCATTCCAATTCATAAAACCAAAGAAAATAATATGATTCCCTTGAGGGAATTCCTACCTTAAAAAATATTTACAAATCCCTTGATGTTGTGGAGAATTTTTTTCTATAGAAGACATAGAGTTTTGGTTAATCATCTCCCAAAAGAGAAATACAAGGACATCAAAGACTACCAATCATAAATCTTAAAAATTGGAGGGTCTATCCTCATCTCTCACATCCACAAGATTTTTGATTTACGAGTCAAGTAGGGATTCCCTAAACCTTGGAATCAAAACCTCATTGTACCTATTTTTAAGAGTGAGGTTAAAATAAATCCCTCTAATTATATACCGTTATGATTAGCCCCCTTTTAGCCAAGCTATATAGAATTATTTTAGAAAAGAAGATGAGTGTATGGTTAGAAATCCAGGAAAAATAACTAAAATCTAAGCTGGATTTAGGAGGTATTATTCAACTATGCATCACCTTGTTATGTTTAGGTCATTATGGAGTGTTTCAATAATAAAACCAAACTATATATGTATGTATGGTACAGCTCACTTTGTTGCTAACGAATGTGAAAGATTTCATGTCTTGTATATTATACTTAATCGATCTCAAAGATTATAATTATTTGTGTTTGGTACAACATATTATATAATTTGTGATGAAAGAGTTGAATGGATATATTGTTGTTAATATTATGCAAAGAAAAATAGTGACAGAAAATGGCCGACAAAAGCAATCAATCCAAGCACGGAGAAGCAAGGCAATATAATGTGAAGACAAAGGAACGCAGCCGATATAACGTTTGACATTGACAAAGTGGTGCAGTGTTTTGTGATGAAGTGTTTTGCTTTTTTTTAAACTGTATTTTATGGTAATGTAGAAATTTTTCCTCATTAAAATCCATTTCTTTCCAATCCTACCCATTCCAATTAGCGTCAACCAAAACGCACCTGCCACGTTACAACAAACAATTACAATCTTCTCACAAATTGTAAACGCTGGGTGTGATCGTCAACAAAACAACATTGTTCCCATACAACTGCATTGCTTATAGGTTTTAATCGTGACCAATATCATTCAAATTTTAACAAATTAGGCCGGTGTTGAGGAATCAAAACTTTGCAATCTGACCCTTTCCCATTATAGCACAAACCCATTATAGCACCATTAGAGAAACATTTGATCTTGGGAGAACCATTTGAGCTTTATATAAATCATAGTATCAGTTGGCTCCATGGGTTCATGAAAATTATATGCGCAGCAGTAAAATCATGTGATGAAACAAGAAGGTTAGCTCTATGGTGGTCACCAAAATGGCATGCTCAGACACACCGAATACATGACCGCAGTATCATACGTTTTGCGTTGGTAACTCTGCCACAGTTACAATCAAACAACCATTACATATAAAAATTTTAAAATGACAATATTGAACCATTACTTAATAATTTTCTCGAACATTCATAAACAACATATTAAAAAGGTTAAAGATTTTGAATATTGATCTCCGGCTTTCATACGAATCAAACCTATGTAAATTTCCATGGACCAACGCTGATATACAACAATTTAAAAACTACAGACTCCTTCTAACTAAGTAAGTGGAATATTCTAAATAGGCACTGCGTAGAATTTTTGTTGTGGTGTAATCGTGTGTGACATTCACAAAAAGGAGATTACACTGCCATTACAGTCGTGGAGTTTCATATGATTTTCAGATTTACGCTATTCATTTACAAAACAAAATGTAAACTTAACAAATTTAAAGATTAACTATTTTGATATATAAAATCAAACTATTCTGGTAAAAGATTGTGTGAAATTGCATAAAATCAAACATAAAACCTTATGCTTAATGAATATATATGACTCTAAAAACTTAAAACAACACTAATTATGAGAAATGTAAATTTAATAAATTTAAAGATTAACTATTTTGATATATAAAATCAAACTATTCTAATAAAGATTGTGTGCAATTGCATACAATAAAACTTAAAATCCTATGCTTAATGAATATATATCACATTAAAAACTTAAAACACTAATTATGAGACATGTGGATAAAATTAAACACAATAAATTGAAAGTCAATTTCATTTTAAAACCACAATAACATCCCATTTGAATCGATATTATCTCAAAACAAAAAATTAAACTTAAAACCCTATGCAAAATTTGAATGTGGATTCTTCTAATTTGAATATTGACTCCTAATTCAGATCGATCTATACATAAAACATTCCCCCTCACCCAAGTTGAATGTCGATTCTTATAATTTGAATGTCGATTCCTAATTAAGATTGATCCTTACAAAAAAATATCCCTTCACCTCGTTGTAGAGCACATTGCTTCTCTCCCGACTGTAAATCTCTTTGCTTTCTCTAGGTTCAATTAACATTATTGTCAATAAGCAAAACCTTTAAAAAAAATTACACGAATACAAATATTGAAAATATAAATTGTACATGTTCTATAAGATTTATAAGATTTTTTGAGATGTAGATCAGTTGTAATATACACAAAATGAAATCAGTTTCAATCGAGTGTGAATTGAGAAAAACTAGGGGTCAATCGGGGTTTGGAGTTTTGGCGTTTACGAACGTTCGACCCAAAACAAAACACCCCAACGATTGCCGAATCGCGAAATCACGAAAGAGGTGTGGGGCCATGCAATATCGGGTTTTGGGGTTCGGGGTTTGCTAACACCCGACCCACAAATCAAAATGACACGATGACTGTTGAATCACGAAATGCAAATAGGGTGTGGGCCCACCGCTTTGGGGTTCGGGGTTTTGAGATTAAAGAATTCCACGGAGTTTTTAACAAGTAAAATCGGAATGACGAATTTGATCAAGGAATAAAGAAACAAGTTTATGAACTCAACAACACAAAATTAAAAACAGAGAATGACCAATTCAATTAAAAAAATGCTTTCAAGTTCTCTGCAATTACAATTTCGACTTTGGTATTTAAATGCAGAAAATTGACCCTTCAATCTTCTAAAGGATTATAATCAAGGCGGTGATGGTCTCTTGTGGCCTACAAAGGTTAAGGCGGCCACGGTTTAAGTTATGTAAAACAAAATTGTAATCGGTGGTTTAATCCTCAAGTCTTGAAGAGTCAAGACGACCACTGATGCACCGTTTACACAAGCTGTGATAAATGATTACATCCTGACATACTCCCTCTTAATCATTTCAGAACAAAAACAAACTAAAACTAGTAAAAAAAAATTGTTGTAAACAATGCATTACATCTTGGAGACCCCAATATTTCTTCTATCGATTTTAAACAATTCATTTCCTAAAGGCTTCGTAAATATATCTGCAAATTGTTCTTCAGATCTACAGAAGTGAACAAAAATCTCTTTATCAATTACCAGCTTTCGAATGAAATGATACCTTGTATTAATGTGCTTACTCTCTTTGTGAAAGATGTGATTCTTTGACAGTGCAATGGCAGATTTATTGTCACAGACAATTTGGGTTGCTCCTTATACTGTTCTCAAGCGTGTGGGACATGTGGCCTATCAGTTAGATTTTCCTAGTCATTTTAAGCTCCATCCCATTTTTTATGTTTCCTTCTTAAAGAAGGTGATTGGAACTAAGTGCCAAACTCAAACCAACCTTTCTGAGTTGGATGGAGAAGGCTCCATTTGGCTATAGCCAAAAGAATTTTTGGACCAGTTTGAGTGTCGTCTGTGTTAACGAACCATCAAGGAAGTGTTAGTCCAGTGGAAAGATACAACTCCAGGAGAGGCCACTTGGGAACCAACTACCATTCTACGACAATTTCCACATCTCAAGCCTTGAGGACAAGGTTTTTTTAAGGGGGAGGACATGTTAGGGACCTAACCCCTCAGATACGTAGAATAATATATTCTGATGTAATAAAGGTCAATATTAATAAAGCCTAGCAATAAGGAAGAATAAGTCCAATGTAAGAATACCTAATAGAAGCTTTCGCTTCTAGAAGGATCTTCGTCTAGATGGTTCTTTTGATAGACATATTTAGTATAAATAGGAGTCGAGGGTATGAGAACTTTTGTCTTGGATATTATTGTAATAGAGCTCTACTTTGCTGGAGGTTTCCCCCTCGAAGAGCCAAGTGAACATTGCTCTTAGTAATGAAAGTGCTCTTTCTAGTGTTATTCTGGTATCATTTTGGTATTATTGTGGCATTGTTCTGGTTATATTGTTATTCATCTTCTATTTTTAGCATTTTATTTTTGTTTTGAATACTATTTATATCTAGAATATTACATTGTTGAGGAATCAAGACTCTAAAAAATGATCATCTCCCATACATTTGATGAAAACTAGTTATTTAAATTCATTATAGCACAAATCCATCATTTAAAGAAAGGTTTGATCTCGGGAGAACCATTCCAATTCCTAAAACCAAAGAAAATAATATGATTCCCTTGAGGGAATTCCTACCTTAAAAAATATTTACGAATCCCTTGATGTCATGGAGAAATTTTTTCTATAAAAGACATACAGTTTTGGTTAATCATCTCGCAGAAGAGAAATACAAGGACATCAAAGGCTACCATTCATAAATCTTAAAAATTGGAGGGTCTATCCTCATCTCTCACATCCACAAGATTTTTGATTTAGGAGTCAAGTAGGGATTCCCTAAACCCTGGAATCAAAGCCTCATTGTACCTATTTTTAAGAGTGAGGTTAAAATAAATCCCTCTAATTATATACCGTTATGATTAGCCCCCTTTTAGCCAAGCTATATAGAATTATTTCGGAAAAAATAATAAATGTATGGTTAGAAATCCATGAAAAATAGCTAAAATCTAAACTAGATTTAGGAGGTATTATTCAACTATGGATCACCTTGTTATGTTTAGGATCATTATGGAGTGTTTCAGTAATACAACCAAACTATATATGTATGGATGGTACAACTCACTTTGTCGTTAACGAATGTGAAAGATTTCTTGTCTTGTATATTATACTTAATCGATCTCAAAGATTATAATTATTTGTGTTTGGTACAACATATTATATAATTTGTGATGAAAGAGTTGAATGGATATATTGCATAAAATAAAACTTAAAACCCTATGCTTAATGAATATATATCACATGAAAAACTTAAAACACTAATTATGAGACATGTGGATAAAATTAAGCACAATAAATTGGAAGCCAATTTCATTTTAAAACCACAACAACGTCCCATTTGAATCGATATTATCTCAAAACAAAAAATCAAACTTAAAACCCTATGCGAAATTTGAATGTGGATTCTTCTCATTTGAATATTGACTCCTAATTCAGATCGATCTATACATAAAACATTCCCCCTCACCCAAGTTGAATGTCGATTCTTATAATTTGAATGTCAATTCCTAATTAAGATTGATCCCTACAAAAAAATATCCCCTCACCTCGTTGTAGAGCACATTGCTTCTCTCCCGACTGTAAATCTCTTTGCTTTCTCTAGGTTCAATTAACATTATTGTCAATAAGCAAAACATAATTTTTTTTTTACAGGATTACAAATATTGAAAATATAAATTGTACATGTTCTATAAGATTTTTTGAGATGTAGATTAGTTGTAATATACACAAAAAGAAATCAGTTTCAATCGAGTGTGAATTGAGAATAACTAGGGGTCAATCGGGGTTCAGAGTTTTGGCGTTTACGAACGCTCGACCCAAAACAAAACACCACAACGATTGTCGAATCGCGAAATCGCGAAAGAGGTGTGGGGCCCAGGAAATATCGGGTTTTGGGGTTTGGGGTTTGCTAACACCCGACACACGAAACAAAATGACACGATGACTCCTGAATTGTGAAATGCAAATAGGGTGTGGGCCCACCGCTTTGGGGTTCGAGGTTTTGAGATTAAAGAATTCCATGGAGTTTTTAACAAGTAAACTCCAAATGAAGAATTTGATCAAGGAATAAAGAAAGGAGTTTATGAACTCAACAACACAAAATTAAAAACAGAGAATGACCAATTCAATTAAAAGAATGCTTTCAAGCTCTCTGCGATTACAATTCTGACTCTGGTATTTAAACACAGAAAATTGAACCTTCAATCTTCTAAAGGATTTTAATCAAGGCAATGATGGTCTCTTGTGGCCTGCAAAGGTTAAGGCGGCCACAGTTTAAGTTATGTAAAACAAAATTGTAATCGGTGGTTTAATCCTCGACTCTTGAAGAGTCAAGACGGCCATTGATGCACCATTTACACAGGTGGTGAGAAATGATTATATCCTCACATACACCCTCTTAATCATTTAAGAACAAAAACAAACTAAAACAAGTAAAAAAAAATTGTTGTAAACAATGCATTACAGCTTGGAGACCCCAATATTTCTTCTATCGATTTAAAAAAATTCATTTCCTAAAGGCTTCGTAAATATGTCTACAAATTGTTCTTCAGATCTACAGAACTGAACAAAAATATCTTTATCAATTACCAGCTCTCGAATGAAATGATACCTTGTATCAATGTGCTTACTCTGTTTGTGAAAGATGTGACTCTTTGACAGTGCAATGGCAGATTTGTTGTCACACACAATTTGGGTTGCATCATTCTGGTCATGCAACAATTCATTTAAGACCCTTCTCATCCACACAACTTGACATGTAGTTGTAGCGGTTGCAACATACTCTGCCTTAGTATAAGATAGAGTCACAATGGGTTGTTTCTTTGATGCCCATGCCACCGCTCCAGATCCAAAATTGAACACATACCCAGAAGTGCTTTTTTTGTCATCAATGGAACCTGCAAAATCGCTATCAGTATATCTAATCAATTCAAAGTTTAATCTTGATGTGTATCAGATACCAAAATCAATTGTTCCAGCAATGTATCTCAGGATCCTCGTTCCTTCTTTCCAATGAGTATTGTTCGGAGTCTCCATGAATCTCGAAATTAAACTTACAACCAACATGATATCAGGTCTGGTTGTTGTTAAGTACATAAGACTTCCAACCATCCTCTTATACAGAGTTGTATCAACATATGATCCCTCATCATAATTGCTAAGTTTAATACTAGTTCCCATTGGTGTTGCAGTTGGCTTGCAATTCAGCATTCTAAACCTTTTCAACTCTTCATTTGCATAGTTAGTTTGACAAATGAAAATGCCATCATAAAATTGATCCACTTCAATTCCAAGAAAATACTTCATCAATCCTAAGTCAGTCATATCAAACTCTATTTTCATGGCATTTTTAAAATCATCTACAGATAGATCTCCAGTAAAAATCAGGTCATCAACATACAAACAGACAATCAAAATTTTACCTTCTTGGTTTACATTTGTATATAGAGCTGGTTGACTTGGAATTCTATTGAATCCAACACTAATCAAGTATTCATCAATCCTTCTATACCAAACTCTGGATGCCTGCTTCAATCCATATAAAGCTTTCCTCAAGTTGTAAACTTTATCTCTATGCCTATCAATCTCATAACCCAAAGGTTGTCTTATATAAACTTCTTCTTACAAATATCCATTCAAAAATGTAGACTTAACATCTATCTGATGCATGATCCATCTATTCTGAGCTGCAATAGCTAAGACCATCCTCAACATGTCAATTCTTGCTACATGAGCAAATGTTTCATTGTAATCAATACCAGGTTGCTGACTAAACCCCTGAGGTACAATTCTTGCCTTGTACTTTTCAAATTCACCATCTGCATTCAACTTAGTCTTATAAACCCACTTAACACCAATATTGTTCTTACCTTTAGGTAAATCTACAAGATCCCAAGTATTGTTTCTTTCAATGGAATCAATCTCCTCATACATTTCTTTTATCCAGACATCCTCTTTAGCAGCTTCATCAAAACTTAGAGGATCACATGCCATTAATGCAAAATTTGAAAATCTGATCTACTTCTTCATTCCGATCACACAATTCTCTTAAGCTTCTATTCTTTTTTTCCTTTAAACCTGTTTCTTAATGAAGGTAAAGTGAGATTTGATTCACTACTTATCTGTGAATCTGATTGATGTCCACCATGTCCAGATGGGTCACCATGCTCATGATTTCTTGGCATTCTAAATTGAGATGGGTTGATATCTGGTGCTTTCCTTATTGGATTTCTTGCTGCAAGCGTATGTACATGTGGAACCAACCGTCCATCTCCTTCAACCTGCTCAGCTCCATCATCATCTTATCGGGGTAACACAACTCCTTCTAAAATTGACTTGTCAATACTTCCATCCGAGGCTTCATCTTCTTTAAATTGAACATCTATGTTGATTACATATTTCTGGGTGATGGGATTGTAGATTTTATATTCCCTAGACTCTTCACTGTATCCAGCAAAGATACATCTCTCACTTCTTTCATCCAACTTCCTCCTCATTTCTCTAGGTACATGCGCAAATGCAACACATCCAAAAATTATGAAATGAGAAACATTGCAAGGCTTACCATCCCAGGCTTCCTGAGGTACATGATCCTTAACTGTCTTGGTCAGACTTCTATTCAAGGTAAAAACAGAGCAAAGAACTGCATCTCCCCAATATTCATTTGAAAGATGATTCTCTTTCAACATGCTTTGATCCATGTCCATGATGGTCCAATTGTTTCTTTTAGCCACTCCATTCTGTTGTGGAGTATATCAAGCAATAAACTGCCTTTTAATTCCATGAAGATCACAAAATTCAATGAATTCATTAAGTTTGTATTCACCTGCTCTGTCATACCTTAATATTTTAATTTTTCGACCACTCTCATTCTCAACCAAAGACTTAAACCTTTTGAAAACATCAAAGGCTTCAGATTTCTGTTTCAACAAATACAACCAAGTCTTCCTACTGAAATCATCAATGAAAGTCATAAAATAAACATAGCCAGTTAAAGAAGGTGTTTTCATAGGTCCATGTAAATTTGTGTGGACAATTTCCAATGGAGCTTTTGCTCTGTAGGAAACACCTGAAACAAATTTCTCTCTGTGATGCTTCCCAAGTATACATATCTCACAAGAGCTTGTAGGTTGTTGAATACATGGAAACCCCTTTACCATCTGCTTCTTCTATAACAGATCTAAGCCACAAAAATGTAAATGACCATATCTCAAATGCCATAACCAAGATTCATCTAGACTTCCAGATTTATAAGCATTCAAAGAACCACTCAAATTATTTTTCATAACAAGTGGAAACATTCTATTCTTGTTCATCTCTACTTTTGAATTCAACTCTTCGTTGGGTAATTTATCATAGATTGTACATACCTTGTTCTTGAAGAACACTCTGTACTTTTTCTCCAACAGTTGTCCAAAACTAATAAGATTGCATTTTAAACTAGGGACAAAATAAACATCATTAATATTTCTTCTCTGATTATTCTTAGTGTAGACTGGAACTACACCTTTTCCATTAACTGTAACCTTATAGTCATTTCCCAGTTTTACTTCAGACTGAATACTAGTATCAACTGAAGAAAATAAGTCCATATTACCAGTCATATGGTTACTGCAACCACTATCCAAAAACCAAATATAATTATCACTTTCCTGAGTGACATTACAAGTCAAGAACACAAGATTTTGATGATCCTCAGACGCATTTGTGATATGTGCAGACTGCTTTCCAGCATCTGCCTGCTTCTTCCAACATTTGTTAGAAAAATGCCCAAACTTCTTACAATAATAACATTGTACTTTAGATCTATCATACCTCTAATTTTCTTGCTACCGGGATTTGTTGTTGCTCCCTCTTAAATTAGGAGGATTTTATTGGGACTTCTCCTCAGACTCTAATTCAGTTCTGTTGTCCCTTTGACCAAAAATCGACCTCCTCTTCCACAATTATAAGACCTTCCTCTGCCTCTTCCTCTGGTAATATGCAGTTGCAATTTGAAGGCATGATCTAATGATCGTTCTTCATATCTAGATATCCTAGATTCATGAGCAACAAGAGAACCAGTTAACTCATCAATTTGCATTTGAATTAAATCCTTAAATTCCTCTATGGGCACAACAACAGGTTCAAACTTCTTGGGAAAACTTCTTAGCACTTTCTCAATAACTCTTTTATTTTCAATATCATCTCCATATTGTCTGAGCTTGTTCGCAACACTCATCACTTGAGTCATGAAATTATCAACACTTTCATTATCCTTCATCTTCATATTTTCGAAGTCCCTTCTCAAGTTCTGCAACTTGACTTTCTTCACTTTGGACACTCCTTGATAATAGGTTTCAAGAATGTCCGAATCCATCTTCGAAGATGCAACACTAGCAATCTTCATAAAAATGGATTCATTTAATCCTTGTTGGATTAATCCAAGAGCTTTATTATCCTTCTTCCTATTTTCCTTCATCAAAACACGATCAGCATTAGAGAGAGCCAATTCTATTGCTGCATCAACTGGCTCAACATAACCATCAATAACATAAGTCCATAAATCCTGAGAATGCAAAATCGTCCTCATCTGAATATAACAAGAGTCATATGACTTCTCGCTCAGAAGAGGAACTTGAATCTTGGAAGAACTGCTACCAGATGCAACCATTTATAAAACTTTGAAAATCAATCAAATAAACCTTCACGGAGAAAAATAAGAAAATAAATTTTGGCACCAACAAGAATAATCTGCAATGAACTAAGAAATAACAGAATAGACTGCTAGCTCTGATACCAAATGAGAATAATCGAGAGTCAATTAGGGTTTGTAGTTTTGGCATTTACAAACGCTCGACCCAAAACAAAACACCCCAACGATTGTTGAATCATGAAATCATGAAAGAGGTGTGGGGTCCAGGAAATATCGGGTTTCAGGGTTCGGGGTTTGCTAACACCCAACGCACAAATCAAAATGACACGATCACTGTCGAATCACGAAATGCAAATAGGGTGTGGGCCCACCGCTTCGGGGTTCGGGGTTTTGAGATTAAAGAATTCCACGGAGTTTTTAACAAGTAAACTCCGAATGACAAATTTGATCAAGGAACAAAGAAACGAGTTTACGAACTCAACAACACAAAATTAAAAATGCAGAATGACCAATTCAATTCAAAAATGATTTCAATCTCTCTGCGATTACAATTTCGACTGTGGTAATTAAACACAAAAAATTGCCCCTTTGATCTTCTAAAAGATTTTAATCAAGGCGGTGATGATGTCTTGTGGCCTGCAAAGGTTAAGGTGGTCACTGTTTAAGTTATGTAAAACAAAATTGTAGTCGATGGTTTAATCCTCGAGTCTTGAAGAGTCAA
Organism: Picea engelmannii; assembly: GCA_009831015.1. Taxonomy (NCBI): domain Eukaryota; kingdom Viridiplantae; phylum Streptophyta; class Pinopsida; order Pinales; family Pinaceae; genus Picea; species Picea engelmannii. The sequence continues at coordinate 305,577 of ML782940.1, forward strand.
GACGGCCACCGATGCACCATTTACACAGGCAGTGAGAAATGATTACATCCTGACATGAATGCTTCTGAAATTTAACTACTAAAATATTTTAATGGATTCTGAAACTTTCTTACGAACCACTCACGTGGAAAAACAAACATGCCTGGGTATACGCGTACGTTGTGTATAAGGGGACCATGAAATCCCGGTGTCCTAATTGTCAGTGTTAAAGTTTCCAGGCTGAACATGCCTTCTGATACGCATACGTTGTGTATAAGGGGACCATGAAATTTCGGTGCCCTGCTTGTAAGTGTTAAAGTTACCAGGCCAAAAATGCCTTAGTATATGCGTACGTTGTCTATAAGGGGACCATGAAATCCCGGTGTCCTACTTGTCAGTGTTAAAGTTACCAGGCTGAACATGCCTCAGTATACGCATACATTGTCTATAAGGGGACCATGAAATCCCGATGTCCTGCTTGTCAGTGTTAAAGTTACTAGGCCGATCATGCCTGGGTATATGCGTACATTGTCTATAAAGGGACCATGAAATCCCGGTGTCCTGCCGCCACTGACCTGAATCATATTGAAGAAAAGCACCTAGGTTTTCCAATCTATATGTTTCTGATCATTCATTGTCGCAAGAAATATAATTACTATAGAATTTAACATGACTAAGGAGCTTGATCCATTAATATTACTTCCATAAGCACCGTTATAATAAATACTTCCCACCCTAGCACCATCGAAATCATAATAAATGAGATAACCCATAAATCATAAATTCCTTATTGTAAGATGGAAATTGTAACTGCAGGTATATGATGAGAAACGTGAGAGGTGGACATAAATTGAATTGTCGTACATGGCCACAAATTTAACGCAGACCATGCCACAATTCACACTGTAAAAAATAACGAATGGATCACACTCTGTAAAAGAATGAATGGATGCACAATGATCACACTCCGTAAAAAACAAATGGTTCCCCGATATGATAAGTGTGTTAAAAACATGGAATGGTTGGTTTCCCCACATATGATAAGTGTGTTAAAAAAACTAATGGTTTCCCACAGGTCACACTTCGTAAAAAAACGAATGGCTACCCTCAATTTGGCGTGGTAATGAGGTTGAAGTAGTGCATGATGATGATCCAAAACGTGGCAATGAGATATTAATTCTTATTAATTTTTGTTAATCATCTTAATATGGAAATTATATGGCATTATAGTAACTTTTTAATATTATTAGGTAAATGTAAAAAAGTAAACAAGTTAATGGATGAATTCATAAATGCAAGCAAGTTATGAACAATAAATCCTATTCATTGATTTGGGAGGACAACTAAGAATATGCCAACATCTTTAATTGTTATCCATCAAATTATGATTTAAGATTAAAAAGTCATTAATTATGCCCATTTCCAATAAGCGTATGCCTATCAGCCTATCGACGTAACTATCGACGTAATTACTTCAATTACTCGTAGATAGATTAGTTCTTTTACTAGTTTGTAAGTGCCTCACGCCTCAATTTTTTTTAAGAATATTTGCAATTTTAGATTTGTGGTAGTGAGAAGCGAAGCAATTGAAATATTTACTCTTAAGTCTAAAAGGTATACGCTTATATAAAGAATCTACAAAAGAATCTATAAGATTTTAATAGAAAATTTGATCTTTGAAAGGTTTATTGTATGTGAAAAATTATATTATTT
>ML782940.1:329989-376007 GCA_009831015.1 Picea engelmannii
TAAATATATACAAAAGGGATGTTATGTCGGGCATAGTAGTAGCCCCTATCCTTTATATATATTTAACCTATATATAATTATATATATACATTGTGGGTATGCTAATTTTTTTATTATTAAATTTTGTATTTTATTTTTAAAGTTTTTTTAAGGGTTTTTTTAGTTATTTTAAATTTAATTTTAAGTTTTTTAAATTTTATTTATTTTATTTTATTATAGTTTATTAATTTGGTTTTTTTATATATATTTTTAATTTTTAATTTTGGTTTTGTTTTTTTCTCATTCTCTCTTCTCTTACATGTTACATATATTTTTATTTATTTTTCCTCTCTTCTCTTAATTGTTATATATATTTTTAATTTTTTTTTCCTCCTCTCCTCCTCTTACTTGTTATATATATTTTTATTTTTATTTTCATAATTAGTTTTTTAATCTTTAATTTTATTTTTTTAATATATATTTTCTTTTTGTTTTTTCTTTTAAATTTCAATTCTTTTTTTTCTCATTTTTTTAGATTTTAATTTATCAAAAAGAAATTGAATTATATATTTTTTTGTTAAATATTGAAAAATAGTGTCATTTGACTACAATTATTTTATGTGTATTGAAGTGAAGGTAAAACATGTGTTAAAAATGATATTTCATCTAGATTTAAAAAGTATGGAACCATAAATTAATTGAGAGAAATGTATGAAAATTATTAATTTCAAAAAAATAATGGTAATTATTTTTTTTAAGATTGAAAGAAGCATGGAAAATTTACTAAAATCATAGTTGAAAAAAAAATTAGAAAAAATTGAAAACAGATGAAAAAAAAATCATTTAAAAAAATGATGTGGAAACATTATGGATCTAAAAATTTAAAATATCAAAAAATAGCCTAAAAAGGGAGGCACCATTTTTAAAAACTTTGTAGAAAAATGTGACACCCAAGAAAAACTAGAACTCTGTCCTTAAGTTGGTAACTATGTTCAAACTTCAAATAGAGTTAGAGGTAATGCTTTATAATAAGTTTAGATCCTTTAAAGACAATATTAAAAAATAAATAGAAAATAAAAATTTAGGGTTGGAGGCTAAGTTGCAAAAAATGGAGATTAGACTACAAGAAATGAAAAAACAAAGCCAATAAAAGAAACAATCAACCCAAGAAGGATAAGTCAATAATCTTTAAAATTTTAATTTGAGGAACAAGATTAAATAGTTAGAATAAAAGATAAATAACAATTTGGCCCTAAATAGTTTGGAAGGTAAATTGGATATCAAACAAATCAAAGAGGAAATGAATAAGCTTATAGAGTTATACCATGAACATAAAAAAAAAAGCCTTGAACCTAATAATGTTTGGTTTAAAAGAGAATAAATATGAGGGAATTCTAGTCAAGTAATAAATACAAAATAAATTGCAACTTAAAACAACTTGTCTCATAGAAACAAATAGGATAGTTAAAATAATTGAGCACAAAGATAGGTTAATTAAGATATAATGACTACAAATATGACATACTCAATAAAACTTCGAGTTTAAAAGGGTCATGAATATTTATAATTAAAAAACTCGTTGCATAAGACCAGCCTAAATTAAGGAAGAAAGTTCAAAAGGTAAAAGAAGCCATTAAGGAAGGAAAATGGGCAACAATTAGAAATATAAAGGCTATTATTGGGGATAGAGAATAAAATATAATAGAAATTTGAGACACTTTGGATCCTCTCTTGGAAGGGTCATGGATTTCCATGGAGTAAAGAGACTGTTAAGTTGGATCATGAGTGAAATTGATATTATATAGCTTGTTGAAACTTGGGAGCATGAAGAATCAAAGGTCCCTAACATAGAAGGATTTTTCTTGTGGCTAGTATAGAACAAGAGATCTAGGCATAGATTGTTATATAAAAAATAACATTTTGTCTCACCTTTGGATTCATAATAAATACCTTTAAATCAACACATATGGATCGATATTTTAGATATTAATGCTATAAATATTCATATAGCAATATGTTCTTTTGTACTAATTAATTCGACCTTTTATAAGAAAAATAGTTTATATATAAATTGTCGTTACAATGGCTTAGAACATGATATTTACATTTTGAGAAATGAAGGTAATATCCTCTTGCTAGGAGACTTTAAAGCTAAAAAAACCCCTAATAAAGCTATTAATTTAAGCAATGATTCCAACCCTAATCCTCTATGACTGGATGAGGACCTTGTTTTAGCTAGTAGATACAACAAAAACTCTAAAGAATTCCTATCAAATAAGGACAACATTGAATATCTCTATCATAATTTTATGACAACCCTCTCTACTTCCATTAACAAGTTATTTATCAAGTTCTATTTTAAAAAGAAAAATAAAACAGCCAACCCTTGGTCTGATAAAGAATGTAAGATTACTATCTAAAAACCATTAGGAATGTTTTTAATGATTCTTTAAAATCTCACAAGATAAATAGGTAGAAAGACCCAATTAAAAGGGAAAAAAAAGGTACTACATAAATCAAAAGAAAGAGAATTTTTTCACCTATCTTATCTAGATCATAAGAAATTTTAGAGGCAAACTCTAACTCATAAAACTAAAGAAAACAATATGATTCTATTGAGGGACTGAAATTCCTAACTTAAAAATATTTGTGAATCCCTTCATGTTGTGGACAAAATTTAAATCCTTTCTACATAAGAAAGTTTTTTATATAGAAAACATAGAGTTTGGGGTTAATAAACCTACAAAATGGAAAGTTAAGGAAATCAAATGCTACCAAGCATAAATATTTAAAATTGGATGGCCTATCCTCATCTCTCACGTCCACCAATATTTAAATTTACCAGTAAAGTAGGGCTTCACTAAACCTTGGAATCAAAGCCTCATTGTACACATTTTTAAAAGTAAGGTTAAAAATAATCCTCTAATTATATGATCATTATGATTATCCCCCTTTTAACCAAGTTATATGGAATTATTTTGGAAAAGAAGACCAATGTATGGTTAGAAAATCATGGAAAAAGAGCTAAAGGGAAGGCCGAATTTAGGAGGTATTATTCAACTATGGACCACCTTGCTATGGTTATGATTATTGCGGAGGAGTGTTGCAATAATTAAACCAAACTTGTGTTTTGTTCATTGACTTTATAAACGTTTTTGACATAGATATCGTCTTTGGCATAGATTAGAAGAGCCAAAATTTATTTTCAAGTTGAGAGTTGTCGCGATATGGTCATATCAGAATGTTATTACCAATTTTAGGAACACTAACAATTGTTCGGAAGAAATTCATTATAATGTAGGAGTTAAGTAAGGTTTTCCATTGTCCCCTACCCTTTTTGGAATATACATTAACAAGTTAGAGGTTTTTTTGGAAGAAGCAGGTTGTTTTGGCATGACTCTAGCTAGCATAGTCATCATCCTTCTTTACATTGATGATATTTTTCTTATGGTGAGGAGACCCTTTGATCTAGACAAGCAACTAAAAATTCTCAAGGATTTATGTTTTAGTGTGGGTATGACCGTTAACTTTGACAAAGTGAAGGTTATGATAATTAAATCTGAAAATATCACTTACACTAATTTTGTCTATGACAACAAAAACTTGGAGGAAGTGACTTCATACAAATATCTTGGAATTGATTTTCATCACAAGCTTAATTGGAACTACAACATTGAGAAAATGATAAATGGAGGGTGAAAAAATTATTATGGACTTGAAAATTGTAACATCCCGCTCTGGCGCACTAAGTGAACTTATTCTTTGAGGACACTTGCTCGCAAGTGATCCGGATTATTATGATATTAGAACATTTGACTTTGATTATGATGTGTCATGGGTAGATGACATGTTATTTTACTACATTGACATAGATAGGTGCTATTGACTCAGTTTTACTAAGTGTGTAGGGTTTTGGACCTTGAGGATGCAGAGGCATCAATGGAACCCCGTGGACTCTGGATCGAGTCAGGGAGTGTGCTATTGGGGTTTGATTGATTTACTATGATATTAATACATTTCATTAGATGATATGATGTGGAAATGTTCTGACATGATTTGTTGATGATCCAGGCTGATGATAGCTTGCCAACCAGACTCACATATGGAGTAAAGGGGCCACACATGACTACCAGAGAGGTTGAGGGAGAGGTGTGGACAACAACCCTGCCACAGCCTACTAGCACTCTCGTCGTGGCTCGAACTATAGGTTAATCATTACCTAGTTCGAGAGGACCCACAATGTCGTGAGCGTAGACTGGGACAGTCACTCATGATGATTCTAAAGGGAACACAATAAGGCGGGGGAATTATTCCTTAGAGGCCCTTAGTCTCCCACAAGTTCACCTGGAAGAGTGTTGACTCCAGGGGTTATTGATGTTTACCAATCAATCAAGAGGTGAGTGGCACCCTTGGAGCACGTGGTGTGTCCTGAAGGGAACATTGCACAAAAGAAACACAAGAGGCAAGTGACACCCTTGGAGCACGTAGTTCATCTTGAAGGGCATGTCACACAAAGAAACATATGAGGCGAGTGGCACCCTTGGAGCACCTAGTGCATCCTGAAGGGCACGTCGCGTTGATGATGATAGAGGGAGGAACTTAGATGGCCCTAAGACAGACAACACATTAAGAATTTTTAAAACAACTTCCATAATTAAATGTCGCCCAGTTCAAAATCTAAGTTCTAAGCCTAAAAATTCTCTAGGGGTAAAATTTTGTCTACCATTAAGAAATTATATATATAAAAATAAAATAATAAAATTTAAACTAAAAAGCACTTAAGTAATAGTTTTAGTCTTCATAAATTTTTGGGGTAAAATGAAGAGAGTAATAAATTAATTAAAATCAGTGGATATAAAATGTCCAGAAGAAATTAATTTATTTTAACTTTTGATAATTTTAAAAGATACTAAATTAATAATAAAAGTAAAAAGAGGATAATTTGCACAATTGTCTTTTCTAGCTCAAATAAAAAGGAATGAAGGAAATTTAAAAATTAGGAATTTAAGGAAAGGAGGTAACCTAAAGAGGGAAAGAGGGAAACTCATGGTAAAAAGAGGGAAACCAACTTAGGAAAGAATCAACATTTAAGAAACTTTTAATTTTGAACTGATTTAGCAATTTCTTTTTAGGGAAAGCTTTTAAAACCTTTTGTTACATTCCAGCATCCAACCCCTACTTTTGTCTGACAATGCCTCACGAATCGATCTGTCCAAACCGTGACTTGCGGACTGTGTAACAGTTAACTCATTTTGTTTCGTCCCTTAAATTGCTTTAAAAATCTGAAGGAAATTCAAGAGATTTTCTTAGCCCCTATTTATGACTTTTGTCCTCAAAATTTTGGAGAGATTGAGTTAAAGGAATGTTTCTGAAGTTTTGATTTTTTTTCTGAGAGTGTGGAACCCGACCTTTCATTGTCCATATCCTTATTGTATGAAGGGGTGCGACTGGTGGAATCATTATGGCCAGTCTTTATTGATGCTTCAGGGATGCAGTAGTGTTGATGGTGGTTTGTGGCAGTTTTAGAATTTGCGTTATATCACTGACCTGGAATCTGTGCAATCTTTAACTTAACTCATTAATGCTTTTTATCATTTTTGTTATTATCACATCTCTTAATGTTTCATTGACTTGTGTGATATTATTCGCATAACACTTGTAGGCCACTTGACACATAGATGATTAACAAGCAAGTTAAATCATTACCCTTTTTGTTATTAATTTATGTAAGGTTGGAAACCATTTAACTAAGACCATGTCTCAACAAAGCCTACAAATTGCAACCATTTACTTAAGGTTTTTTCCAGGGAAAACATGTTATGGTTAAGTAAAATTTCATGATGATAACATTTGTATTTAGTAAGGTCAAATGCCTGATTTAATATGCACTTCTTATATCTATTAATGATCATTGTATAAAGGATATGCACTTGAAATTCTGGTTCTTAGGAGTAGATTATCAACTATTCAGCCTTAGGCTATTTATGATTAATAGAACTTACCTTGTTTACAATTGTGAAGGTAGCTAATGATAACTAAATCCTTGAAAATGATTAATATAGTAACTATTGTTATCAATTCATTAATTGCTTAAGACCATGTGGCCTAGCCCCAATTAAATAAGCAGAGGATAGTATGTAACCCCTTCAACAAACTTGGTAAGGATTGATTTGGAAGGACAACGATTTTGTTTTAAATAGGGTAAAAGTCCAATGTCTATTCTTTTTAGAATTGTCGAATGTGGTTTGTATGTATTTGGACACAAATAAAGTAATCAAATGTAAATAATAAAGGGTGATGTGGAAGGTGTGATGCTTTACAAATGAATGTCTTTTGAGCTAGCACATTTTCTTTTCTTACTAGCTTGCCTTGTCATCCATATGGGTGTTGAGCGTATGCTTCATTCCGTTCTAATTAAAGATACTTGATCTTGAATAACGAGTGGATTGTGGCCTTAAGACTAAGTTTAGATTTTACCTTGACTTCATTATGCACTTTAGACATGCATTGTAGGGCTCGTATTGGGGTTGAAATAAGTTGTGTTAACTACCTTACTTGCTTTATTAATTGCCTTTGTCTTGGAATTTGATTAAAAATACACCTCCCATGTGATACTGTAACAGTCGTAATAAGCTAATAATGATGCACTATCGTCAAATGCCTTAATGCAGATAACCTGGTTGTTTGAAATCTTGATGGTTACGTTATTTTCTTTAGCTTAGACGGCTTGGTCTGCTTGTGTCGGGCGGGATGTAGACACCACCGTGTTCCTGAGAACAGTTGCCAGCCTTGAGACCTTAAATGGTTAAAATCGATGGGAACCTGGGCTTGAGCGTTGCTTATGTGTCTTGGAGGTCCTAACCATTGCAGGGTAGGATGGATGGGTAGTCAGTCTTATTTATTTTGTCGGTTGATTGTCGTACCTTGCTTGCAGATACTTGATGTGTGTATTAGATTGTTATGTTGTTGTTGCAGTTGCATGCGCCATGCTCGTCGTCGTATGGAAACGCAAAGTCGAATGTAATTATTATCCTTGTACACACATGCACAAAAAAAACAAAAGAAAAAAACTTTGCACTTGTTTTGAGAGGTCGATGTCGTGATGGACGAGAGGTCTGTTACAAAAGTAGTTGTAAATCAACATACCTTTGGATATGGGATAAACAAAAACTCCTCTTTGAGACTCTCATTACTTTTGTTATCTTATATGGTTGTGAAATTTGGGGTTGTATCATCTTTAAAGAATAAATCATTTGGGAATAAAGGAAAATGTTACTCTCTAGGATAAGGATAATATTAAAAATATTATTAGATCTAAATTTAAGGAGAAATTGTGGTGTGATTAAAAAATAAAGGATAAAATAAAATTAAGATACTTTAGGAGGTCATCAACCAAAATCTAGAAGATCAAAAGTATCTCTATTTTGACTAGAATAAAGAAGAAAATCAACATTGCTAAAATAAGAACAAACTCTCAAAATCAACATTTTTAAAATAAGAACAAAATTTCACAATCTCCATATTGAAATATAGTGTTGGAAAATTCCTAGAACATCAAGGGTTAAAAGAATTAGTCATCTTTGTGACAATAAGAAGGTTGAAGATGAAAATATTTTTTTCTTTAAATGTCTTGTATATATCCATAATAAATCACAATTTCAAAATATTTGTTACAATACCCACCTTCCTAACCTTTTAACTCATCAAAACCATGATTTATGAACACTTCTTTTAAAGTTTTTCAAACACAAAAATAATTTTTAAAACAAATCAAATAATTCCTTACCTTAAAGTTTTCTCGTAAAGTGAACATTAATCATCATCATGTATAATACAACTTACTTATTACCTTTTCAAAAATTTAATCTCTTTAAATATATAATCAATTTAAAAATAAAATAATTCTAAACTAATTTAATAAATTTTCACAATTTACTTTATTACGATCAACCCTTCAACATACCATCAACCTTTCAACATACCATTATTGATACAATTTACTTATATTAAGAAAAACAATCAATTTAAAATTAAAATAATTCTAAACTAATTTAATAAAGTTTCATAATTTACTTATTACCTTATATTAAAAAAAAAAATACATTTTCAAAAACCTTTTAAATATCAATACAATTCAGTTATATTAAAAATGTCAGTTATATTAAAAATAATCATTTTGAAAAATACAATCCCTTTAAATAAATAATAAATTCAAAATAAAATTAATTCTCAATTAATTCAATAAAGTTTTAATAATTCAATATAATTTCAATTTTATTTTATTACTATCAATCAATAAAATACCATACTCTTTCCCTATATGTGATAGGCCTCACTTTGTCCTTAACCAATCTCAAAGATTTCACTTAAAATATCATTACTGTATAAGGTACAATTAGTTTATATTAAAAAAATTAGCTTATATTAAAAAAAAATTCATTCTCAAACATTTGATCTCTTTAAATACATAATACATTCTAAATTTGGAAGTAAAATAATTCTCAACTAATTCTATAAAGTTTCACAGTTTACTTTATTACTATTAACCTATAAAATACTATTACTCTCTCTATATGGAACGTTGTTCCTTACCGAATCTCAAAGATTTCAAATGGCTTATATATTATAATTAATGGATCTCAAAGATTTAACTAATTCAATAAAGTTTCACAGTTTACTTTATTACTATCAATCTATAAAATACTATTGTAACGACTCACTTTGTCCTTAACGAATGGATCTCCAAGATATGGCTGATATATTATATACTTTGTGATGAAAGAGTTGACCTTGTCCTTACGAATGTATGTCCAAGATATGGTTGATACATTATATAATTTGTGATGAAAGAGTTGAATGTATAATTTGTGATGAAAGGGTTGATTTTCAATATTGTGTAAAAAAAAAAATAGTGATAGAAAATTGACGCAATGTAGTATGTGAATATAAAATAAAGATCATGGACCAATCAGGTTTTAAGTCACATATTAATGTAGCTATTAAGATCAAGGAGAATATGAATCATAAGATCACTTTATGTTGGGAACATTTTGTTACCGTCAGATTACCTAATTGCAAATGCATATTTAAGAAACACACTTTTACCTAACGACACATTAGACCAAATTGATCTTAATTAACTTCTAAGTGTCTAAATATCCCAACATCCCCCCCCCCCCCCCCCTTCCCCTTAATGACAACTTCCTAAACTCCTAACATAGATGGAAGATTGGGAAAATTCACTTATGTAAGAGACTTTGTGAAAATATATACAAGTTGATCTTTTGTAGGGAAAGAGAGCACTTTAATAACTCGATCATGAATGATATTTGAGATGAAGTGCATGTGTAGCTCGATGTGTTTGTTGCACTTGAGTTGAACTAGGTCTTTGACAAGCTTGATGGCACTCAAATTATTGCGCCAGAGGGTTGTGGGATGATGCTGCTGGAATCCAAACATTGAAGGGATCTATCTAAGAAACACGACTTCTTGATTTGCATTAACTGTTTCTTGGTACTCTTCTATTGAATAAAGAGAAATAACATGTTGTTTCTTATAGGCCCAAGTGACATGAAACATAACATGCCGTATACTTTCGATCCTAAAGTTCATCATCCCAATCTGAATTAGTGAAACCAATTAATAAAGTAGTCTACCTCGAGTTATAATATATCATGAATGGAATTGTATCCTGCACATACTAAAGTATCCTTTTAGATTCTTTCCATATACTAGGAAACCAGACCGACAATAAAGGAAATATTAGGACGAGTATGAGTCAAATATAAGAGGCTACAAGCTAACTGACGGTATCAACTTCAGGAGAAGTACAAGTGGAAACAAGTTTGACTCCAAACAAGAAGGGAGAAGGGATGGTTTAGAATCTTCCATGTGAAAGTGACGAATAAGGTCACATGCATACTTACACTCGGAAATAAAAATTCCTTCCTTGATTTGGAAAACTTGGAGGCTAAGGAAATATTGAAAATATCCCAAGTTGATCACTTCAAATATCTTATTTATCATTATCATTCTCGTCACTAATACTATCCCTAACAATGAATTTTTGATTTCAAATTATTTCCCATTTGTAATTATATTTATGTTCATTTTATCTTCCTTTGACATGGATCAACCTATGTTTATGTTTGATTATTTTACCCATCATCTTTTCTTTTATGAGATAAGTTGTTTCAATTTGTAATTTATTTGTTAGGTCTTCTTCTACTATTGCAGTCTATATATATAAATTTTTTTTGCATGATTATTATTTAATACAAACATCTAAAATTTTTTAATAAAATGTAACTGTGTAAAGCACAAGCAAAACAATGACACAAAATCGATAAAGAAGAAATAAATGCAACTAGGTAGAATAAAGGAAATATACTATGAAAATGAAGCGATGCATTTTTTTTTTGTGATATAATGGTTTTTTTTTTACACTATTTTATGGTATTTCGACAAATTTTGACCATCAAATTATTTTATTTTTTTAAAAGTTTTATTATTTAGTAAATAAAATCCTAAACAAAATCTCACTTAAATTTTATTTTAAATTTTGAGAAAATAATTTTTAATTATGATTGTATAATTAAAAGACTAAACACAATGTAAGAAAGAGAGAACCAAATTTAGAAAATATTATTTGTAGAATCATAGCATCCATATGTGTGAATCAGACAATGTCAATGTCCTATCGGTACTATATTGAAAATCTTTCACAATTTGCATCATATTTTCCAACACTAATAAAAAAAATGGTCTATAACATTCATGGTTTTTATTGTATTAATATAATTCAAGAACGAACAATGAAAAGACTAGAAGTCTAAGATAGAAAGGTGTAAAAAGGTGTAAAAATCATGCATAGTTAAATCTTTCAATGTTTAAAAATATGGTTTATTAATATATAAAAAAATGCACATTGTTACAAATTTAATGTTCAATCCAAGCCACCTCAAAATGAATTAGTGGAAGGTTTGAAAAATAAAGAGGGTGGTGAGTTGTACCTTTCACTAGTGCGACAATAACATTCCTAAGTAGGGTTAATGGACTTGTGGAAGGAATCTTGTGAAATCAGAGCAATGACCATTCTTTGTTTCAACTTGATGATTCTTCCCCACCGAGTAGGATCCATTTGAACTTGAATAGTGGGAATAGGTTCTTGAAAAATGTAACATCCCGCTCTGGCGCATTGAGCGAACTTATTCTTTGAGGACACTTTCTCGCAAGTGATCCATATTATTATGCTATTAAAAATTTTGATTTTTATTATAAGGCATTATGCGTTGATGACATGTTGTTTTACTACATTGATGTAGACAGGTACTATTGACTCGGTTTTACTGAGTGTGCAGGGTTTTGAACCTTGAGGATGCAGAGGCATCGATGGAACCCCTTGGAATCTGGATTGAGTCAGGGAGTGTGCCATTGGGGTTTGATTGCTTTACTATGATATTAGTGCATCTGACTGGATGATATGATATGGATATGTTTTGACATGATTTTTTGATGATGCAGGCTGATGATAGCTTGTCGACCAGACTCACATATGGAGTGAAGGGGTCACGCAGGACTACCAAAGATGTTGAGGGAGAGGTGTGCACAACAGCCCTGCCACAACCTACTAGCACTCCCGCCATGGCTCGAACTGTAGGTTAACGATTACCTAGTTTGAGAGGACCCATGATGCCATGAGGGCAGACTGCGACAGTCTCTCACGATGATTCTAAGGGGCACACACTAAGGCGAGGGACTTATTCCTTAGAATCCCTTAGTCTCCCACAAATTCACCTGGAGGAGTGTTGACTCCAGGGGTTATTGATGTCTACCAAGTCAGTCAAGAGGCGAGTGGCACCCTTGGAGCACGTGGTGTGTCCTGAAGGGCATGTCATGCAAGAAAAATGGAGAGTGATGAGTGGCACCCTTGGAGCACGTAGTGCGTCCTGAAGGGCACATCGCACAAGGGAACAGATGAGGCGAGTGGCACCCTTGGAGAACCTAGTGCATCCTGAAGGGCATGTCGTGTTTTTGATGATAGAGGAATGAACCTAGATGGCCTTAGGATGAATAACGTGTTAAGAAATTTTAAAACAACTTCCCTAATTAAATGTCGCCCTGTACAAAAGTTTAAGGTTTAAGTTTAAACTATGCTGGTGGTAAAATTTTATCTCTCTATAAAAAAAAAATAACAATAATAACAATAATAATAATAAAAACCACATAAATAATAATTATGACCTTAGTTAAATCTTGTAACACGAAGGGAATAAGAAATTTAATTTATTCATAAAAAAATTAAAAATCTGTTGGAATAAAATTTAAAAGAAAAAGGGGAATTAATGGTTTTATTATTTTGATAATTTAAAAATATTAATTAAATGAGAAAAGGGAAAAAGGGTTAATTTCCACACCTGCCTTTTTCATTTCTAATTAAAAAGGGGAAAGAGGGAAAATCTAAAAATTTAGGAAACTAGGAAAAGAGGTAAACATAAAAAGGGAAAAAGGGGAAACATAGGGAAAAAGCGGAAAGTAAAACTTAGAAAAAGTGTCTACCATTTAAGAGATTTATAATTTAAACTGAACAAGCAATTTAATAAAAGGGAAAGTTATTAAAACCTGTAAGAGATTTTGGGCACACCTAGGAGTGATTCTAGGAGTAACTCTAGGTGGGTGAGGGAAATAAAGATAATTAATTAATTAAAGAAGTTAATTTATGAGGAAGGAGGGGGATGGGTGACACTTGTACGAGGAGGAATTTTTAGGAAATTAATTATAAAAACTTAACTAAAAGAGAATTTTTGGAAAGTAAGGAACCACAAAACTCTATATAATGAACGGAGGTAATGGAGGTTGGAGGATCTTATGTTTGCGTAATGTTACACTGCAGAAATATCTACTTGACTGATTTAACTCGTGGGAGTTGGGATACCCAGCTCGGTTAGGAGTGGTAGCTCAGCCTTGCGAGGCAAGCTAGGCACTAGTCAAAATCTCTGGATAGTGAGTGTGTGGCCCCTTTGTGGCTTGTGGGGCTAAGGGGGAAGAAGAGTACCCCTAGCATTGGCTGGGAGGTACCAGTAAAGTCTCGATAGACAGTGAGCGGGAGTTGCAAAGAGCTTGCGGGACGTCATTCAAAGTGGGCGATCAGGCAACGTTATGCTCTCTTCATTTTTGTATGGTACAATGTATTTTGACTTATGCTTGGATCTATTTATTTAATGGAGAAGTAAACTGATTTTTTTTTTATAAATTTGATGCCTGAAACTTTCCTTAGACTAGCTCGATGGTTGTTGACTCACATGGCCTTCGTTTTCCTGTATGTTTTGACCACCTTGTTATGTGATGGTGACCTTCATGGTTGATTAGCCTTCATCCCTAGCTCACCAGTCCTTGCCTAAGCAGTCGGCCAGGAGCCTGATCTACGGTCGTCGCCTTAGTGTTAAAAGACCTATGGATCTCAATGCCCTACTTTCCTATGCGAGGAGGGTGAGTGAAGGATGTCCCTGTCAGCTATCTACCTCTGTTGTTGTCTTTGGCTGAAGGTTTTCCTTGCTCCTTGATGCATTTAAATAACCTTGAAATTTTGATTGATGGCGAAGTTTCTTTATTCTACGTTTTATAATCGTCGGATAAGTTTATCTCTGCATTTTTATATATTGTTGGATGAACCAGCACTGTGTTTCATTACCTCCCTCGCAACTTAACTCTGTGATTGTTTATTGATGGCCTTTTTCTCTGGGAATTTATCTCTTCACAGTAATATTTGATGAATTTTATCTTGAGCTTTTGCCCATTCGATTGATTGCCTACAAATTATTCTAGTCTACGTTTTTGTGTTGGAATCCCTGCCTGTCTGTGTTTTTGGTGATTTTGTAGTTGAAGTCCCTGCGTTTTTATGACTGTGTTTCTTTAACATTTATGGGCAGTGAAATTATACTATCAATGACCACGAAATTTCTTTAGAAACTACGTTTTTGAAAACTAAGGTCAACGAATTTATACAGGCTAGCGATTTTATATATTGAATGGATGGTGGAATGAATTTACGTTCAGAGATGAGATTGTTACAGCCTCGTTGTGATTTAGCCGGGTAGCCATTTAAATGTTGTTTAACTTTTGTAGCCTTTAGCATTGTCACAGGCTGGAGTGATTCAATATGTAGTATCTATTATTGTTTAAGCACTACAGTGATCCATACCTTTAATAATACAACCTGTTTATCATTAGTTGGTTTGGGTTTTTAGTGTTGGTATATCTATGATAGCGAAATTATTTATTGTTGGGACAACTTTACTTACCAACATTTTTCTATTTTTTTTTAATTAGACAACCCTTTATTATTATTATTTGCACAGTGGTATCCTAGATACAACGATCCTAATAGATAGCGAATCCAGTATGATCTTATGACGATTGTACCACCAGTAATTCACTCACTTATTTAGTCGACCATATCGAGATGCCTTGCTTGTTCCATGACTTTCTAAGTCCCTCCCTTCAGTTATAATCTACCAGCGATTTAGTGTATATGTGCACTTCAGAGCTGATAAGAGTTTGGGTTGTGTAACAACTATTTCAATGGACACCGTTCCCTTAATAGCAGATGAGAATATGTATTCTATGACAATGAATTCTTTGGATCCATAACGCTAATTAATAAATAGCAATTAGATCATAGGGCAGGCCAGGGATACTTACCACTGCGTTTTCTGGGCAACAAATGTTAAACTTGACCACACCCTTTCCTATTGGGATTATATTTAATAATATTTCAGTATCATCGAATATCTCTCTTTTGGCGCTTGAGGCCTTGTTTGAAATTATCCTAATTGTCATAATGGATTGGGTCATAATTGTCATAATGGTCATATTTGAAATTGTCATAAATGTCATAATTGTCGTAATGTGCTCATACATATAACAATGTTGCAGTTTAATACTCTACCTTGAGGTAATCAATTAATCTCTTTTAAAAGAAAAAGGTTTAAACCTTGAGTGTTCTGAGATTAAAAAGAATGAGTCTAGTAAGAGATACCCACTCTAGTTGGTGGAATCCTTTGTTTTAGCCTAAAGTAGGAAAGCTAGCAACATCCAATGGGTTCCTTACTTAGTTCTTTTCATAGGAACCCCTTGAGGAGTAATAGGGGTATTGGCTTTTAGAGTTGATTTAAATCCTTGAGAAGGATTATGAACCTTAGCACAAACAAAATATCTGGAACCATTTTTCTATCTTTAAGATGTTTCCCTTGGAGAAATCATGGTTGGTTTGAGCCTTGGAGTATGTTTGTTTTGAGAAACAAAAGGGAGAAAGGAAGGAAAAGTTGAATCCTTGAGGCCTTAAGTTCTTCTCATTAAAGATTTTAATAATCTCAAAAAGGTGTAGTTGGGCTGGGCATGAGGAATGTTGTGGTCCTCCCCACCCGCGTTCCATTTCTTAATGATGGATGAAACTCATAATTGAATAGAAAGGTAACTGCTAATTCTGGGAACGAAGAAATTTTTTTCACCTTCTGCTTGCTTGTAGTCATACCAATGGGGCCGTTACACATGGTATCAGAGTGGGTTCAACCCTGCGACTCTGGATCGCCATGCTTTCCACTGTAGTAAACCTTAGAGTCTTAACCTAAAGTTATTTAAAACTTTAACTTTCCCTTGCGATAATCACTGTTAGATGACACCGTAGAGATTCAGGACGAGGTATCATGGATGGAAGTGCGATGCCTCTAGATGTTTCGCACCCTCAGAGTCTGACCCCAAGGGGAGGAACAAGTTCTTGGGTTGGATTCGCTTGTAGTAAGGGATGATGGTTGTCTAACAAGGCCCTTCTAGGTAATTTCAAAGGCCTTGATTCACCATCAGTAATGAGATGAGGCCAGGACACCTGTACCCTTGAGGGGCCACAACACTCCCTAGCTAGTACTATTAGCATCCACCAAGAACTCGAGAGAGTTGATTTCTCGAGTCCATGAGTGTCACAGACGGCTGTTCCATCGAGGCATGGTTGTAGAGCAAGGAATTTTGATTCACACTTCATGATCACGACCTCCAGCATGAAGGTTTGCTTGATGGTCTTTCACTGAAGGGGAACACTCTTCTATGGCGGAAGATGCTCCTGCCACTTTGAACTTGGTCATTGACAACGTGTCTTGGGAACTGTTCTAGGAATGACTCTAGAAGAGGTATTTTTTTTTTCCGAGGAATTTGTTGAGCATCAGCTCAATGATTTCGACGCCTTGTGAGAGGGAAACCGTACGGTGCTGAGTACGAGACCCGTTTTGGAGCTACTTCGGTGTGCTCCGCACCCTCTCCGAGAAATTTAAGGTCAACGAGTTTGTGTTGGCATTTGCATTGGAATTCAACTTCTACTTCGGGTGCCAAGATTACTGGACCGAAGAAAGTATGTTGGAATCTGGGGAGCCACATTTCTAGTGCGATTGCCTAGTGAAGAGGGCTAGAGCATCTGGATCAGTCAGACCCACTACCCTGGGATATTGTGCAAGGCCCATCAGATTCTTGCAGCGGTGAATAACCGTCAGGTAGAGCATCAATCGACTGTGCTTGAGATGACAGGTACCATTGCTGACCAGACCCTTAGTATTTTGATATATCCCATTGCTACTGAGAGTTTCATTTCTGGTGCAGCGCTAAAACGGATTAAGGTAAAGGCAGTCGAACAGGATGAGTTTAGCTTCGTAGAGATGGCTTCGGGAGCCAAACAAAAGGTTGGAGGAAAGGTTACTGGATGTACCCTTCATCTGGGAGAGTTTGTCACCAGGGAAAACCTGTACATCACGATCTTAGGATCTTATGATGTCATGATTGGTATGGATTGGTTGGAATCGCATGAGGCGATAATCAATTGTAAGAAAAAATGGTTGAGCTTGGTCGATGACGAGGGAAAAAGATGTGTGATTGTAGGCCGAAACCAGGGAGTTTCCCTAAGGTTCATCTCTTCCTTACAACTTCGGAAGAGCATGAGCAAGGGGTGCAAGCTTTATGCGATCCTTGCGTTAAACGAGAAGGGAGTAGCGATAGGTCTAGAACACCTTCCGGTGGTGAGAGAGTTTGAAGATGTGTTTCTAGAGGAGTTACCTGGGATGCCCCCAGAGAGGGATTTGGATTTTACCATAGACCTAAAACCAGGGACTGAACCGATCGCAAGAACGCCTTATCAGATATCGACCCCAGAGTTACAAGAGTTGAAAATGCAACCGAATAAGTTGTTGGACCTGGGACTGATACATCCAAGCGTTTCACCGTGGAGTGTACCTGTTATTTTCATACGAAAGAAGGATGGGTTGTGGAGGCTCTACATTGACTACCATCAACTGAAGCAGGACACGATCAAGAATCAGTATCCATTGTCGAGAATTGATGATCTGTTCGATCAAATGAATGGCATGACGATGTTCTCCAAGATTGATTTGCGATCAAGGTATCACCGGTTATGGATCAAGGAGGATGATGTCCCTAAGACCTCCTTTAAGACAAGGTTTGGACATTACGAGTTTACTGTTTTACCATTTGGACTGACAAACGCCCTAGGGGTATTTATGATTTTGATGAACAGGGTGTTCCATGAGTACTTGGACAAGTTTGTCCAAGTATTCATTGACGATATTTTGATTTAGTCTCGGACGACAGAGGAGCATGAAGAGCACTTGTGCTTGGTACTATAGTGTCTGCGAGAGCACAAATTGTATGGGAAGTTGTCCAACTGCTCTTTTTATCAATAGAAGATTCACTACTTAGGGCATGTCATCTCCGACGAAGGCATCGCCATGGGTCCAACTAAGGTCGAGGCTATCATGGAATGGCCTGCATCGACGAATGTCCCGGAAGTGCGTAGCTTCATGGGTTTAGCAGGATACTATCAACGGTTCGTCGAGGGATTTTTTAAGATAGAAAATTCGATCACGGAATTGCAGAAGAAAAACAAGAAGTTTGTTTAGACTGAGAAATGTGTGCAAGCATTTCGGAGGCTCAAGAAGTTGTTGACAACAACACCGATACTAAAGGTCCCTAACATGGACACGAACTTATTGGTATGCACTGACGCATCCAAGGAAGGCTTAGGCGGGGTATTGATGCAATACGAATGAGTGATCGCTTGCATCTCGAGGAAACTGAGAAGGCATGAGGAGAACTACACAACACACGATTTAGAGTTGTTAGCCATCGTGTATGCCTTGAAGGCTTGGAGACACTACCTTGTTGGACGAAATATTGAACTAAAGACTAACCATTGTGGACTACAACACATATTTACGTAAAGTGACCTAAACGTGCGACAATGACGTGGATCGAAATTGCTTAGGGAGTACGACTTTGAAATTACTTAGATAAAAGGACTAGTGAATCGAGTGGCTGATGCATTGATTCGGAGACCACGTATATTTTCGGTGCTGCCTCTTCAAACAAATCTACATGAAAAGATTCTAACTTTACAACGTAATGATGACTGGTACAAAGACGTTGAGGGTTTTATCGGACAAAACACAATGATGGTAGCATGATTTGAAGTATTTTTTTTTCATAGCGATGGATTATTGAGGTTTAAAAATTGGATCTACGTACTGTTGAACAACGAGTTGAGGATGTTGATCCTAAGCGAGGCTCATAGAGCAGTGTACATGGCTCACCCGGGAGTCACGAAGATGAGGGCAGACCTTAAACCCTTATTCTTCTAGAAGGGAATGAAGGCCGACATAGTCACCTATGTGGCCAGATGTCTAGAATGCCAACAGGTAAAGGCTGAACATAGACACCCAACAAGATTACTACAACCACACGCTATTCTGGAATCAAAATAGGAGGTTATTTCGATGGATTTTATTGTTGGATTGCCACTAACGACAAGGAGACATGACTCGATTTTCATAGTAGTAGACACTCTGATGAAGAGTGCTCACTTTATTCCTGTGTGTATGACATATCAGGCACCTGACATAGCTAGAGTTTTCATCAGTGAGATTGTGAGGCTTCAGGGTGTGCCTAGGAGGATTATATTTGATCGATGATCGATGTTTACTGGATGATTTTGGATGAGTTTCCAAGAGGCCCTGGGAACCCAACTTAACTTTAGTACTACGTATCACCCGAAGACTATAGGCAGACCGAAAAAATGAACTAGACCTTGGAGGACATGTTGTGCCTGTACGTGATGGACCAATAAGGGCATTGGGAAGAATTCTTGCCACTGGTGGAATTTTCTTATGACTAAAATTACCAAAGAACCATTGAGAAGGAACGTTTCGAGTTTCTTTATAGGTGACCATATCAGATGCATTTGAGTTGGGATCGGCTTGAGGATAGGGTCTTGGTGGGACCAGAAGGGATCCAAGAATTGGAAGATAAAATGCAAACAATCAGACAAAGGATTAAAGAAGCACAGGATCGACAGAAGAGTTATGTCGATGTGAACCATGTCGACCGTAGTTACAAGGTCGGTGATCAAGTCTTCTTACGGGTTAAACCAAATAAAAGTTTGATCAAGTTTGGGAAGGGAGCTAAACTCTCTCCTAGGTTCATGGGACCTTTCAAGATTGTGGAGAGAAAGGGGCCCGTGGCCTATCGACTAGCCTTGCCTGATTCTTTGAGGCGTATGCATGATGTTTTTCATGTATCTGTTGTGAGACATTATATTAGTTATCCTACACATGTTATTGACATGATTTCCTTGTAGGTGACGGACAAGGGGGCGCTCACGGCTAAGACGATATGCATTTTGGATCATCGCATTCGACAGCTACAGTGTCGAATGATAGAGTAGGTCAAGGTCCAGTGGGACAATTATACTCCGCACTTGGCGACCTGGGAGAAAGCATATGATATGCGCCAATAGTTTCCATTTTTGTTTGATAGATAGACATATGATACTGTGATACACTTTATTTCGGCATTTATACTGTGAAACTTCAGGACAAAGTTTAGACCAAGAGGGGGTGTATGTAACATCCCGCTCTGGCACACTGAGCGAGCTTATTCTTTGAGGATACTTGCTCGCAACTGATCTAGATTATTATGCTATTAAAACTTTTGATTTTGATTATGAGGAGTTATGGGTTGATTACATGTTGTTTTACTACATTGACGTAGACATGTGCTATTGACTTGGTTTTACTGAGTGTGCGGGGTTTTGGACCTCGAGGATGCAGAGGCATCGACGAAACCCCTTGGACATCGGATCGAGTCAGGGAGTGTGCCATTGGGGTTTGATTGTTTTACTATGATATTAGTGCATATGACTGGATGATATGATATGGATATGTTCTGACATGATTTGTTGATGATGTAGGCTGATGATAGCTTGCCAACCAAACTCACATATGGAGTAAAGGGGTCACGCATGACTACCAGAGATGTTGAGGGAGAGGTGTGCACAACAGCCCTGCCACAACCTACTAGCACTCTCGTCGTGGCTCGAACTGTAGGTTAACAATTACCTAGTTCGAGAGGACCCACGATGCCATGAGGGCAGATGGTGACAATCTCTCATGATGATTCTAAGGGGTGCGCAATAAGGCAGGTCCCTTATTCCTTAGAAACCCTTAGTCTCCCACAAGTTCACCTAGCGTAGTGTTGACTCCAGGGGTTATTGATGTCTACCAACTTAGTCAAGAGGTGAGTGAAACCCTTGGATCACGTGCTGCGTCCTGAAGGGCATGTTGCGCAAGAAAAATGGAGAGTGACAAGTGGCACACTTGGAGAACGTAATGCGTCCTGAAGGGCACATCGCACAAGCGAACATATGAGGTGAGTGGCACCCTTGGAGCACCTAGTGCATCATGAAGGGCATGTCGCGTTGTTGATGATAGACGAATGAACCTAGATGGCCTTAGGATGAATAACATGTTAAGAAATTTTAAAACAACTTCCCTAATTAAATGTCGCCCTATACGAAAATTTAAGGCTTAAGTCTAAACTATGCTGGTGGTAAAATTTTATCTCTCTATAAAAAAAAATAACAATAACAATAATAAAAATAAAAACCACATAAATAATAATTATGACCTTAGTTAAATCTTGTAACATGAAGGGAATAAGAAATTT
The DNA here is from genome assembly GCA_009831015.1 of Picea engelmannii. Lineage (NCBI taxonomy): Eukaryota > Viridiplantae > Streptophyta > Pinopsida > Pinales > Pinaceae > Picea > Picea engelmannii. Next base: position 351,023 of record ML782940.1, read on the forward strand.
AATTTATTCATAAAAAAAAAATCTGTTGGAATGAAATTTAAAAGAAAAAGGGGAATTAATGGTTTTATTATTTTGATAATTTTAAAATATTAATTAAATGAGAAAAGGGAAAAGGGGTTAATTTCCACACCTACCTTTTTGAGTTCTAATTAAAAAGGGGAAAGAGGGAAAATCTAAAAATTTAGGAAACTAGGAAAAGAGGTAAACATAAAAAGGGAAAAAGGGGAAACATAGGGCAAAAGAGGAAAGTCAAACTTAGAAAAAGTGTCTACCATTTAAGAGCTTTCTAATTTAAAATGAACAAGCAATTTAATAAAAGGGAAAGTTATTAAAACCTATAAGATATTTTGGGGACACCTAGGAGTGATTTAAGGAGTAACACTAGGTGGGTGAGGGAAATAAAGATAATTAATTAATTAGAGAAGTTAATTTATGAAGAAGGAGGGGGATGGGTGACACTTGTACGGGGAGGAATTTTTAGGAAATTAATTATAAAACCTTAACTAAAAGAGAATTTTTGGAAAGTAAGGAACCATGAAACTCTATATAATGAAGGGAGGTAATGGAGGTTGGAGGATCTTCTGTTTGAGTAACGTTACGTTGCAGAGATCTCTACTTGACTGATTTAACTCATGGGAGTTTGGATACCCAGCTCGGTGAGGAGTGGTAGCTCGGCCTTGCGAGGCAAGCTGGGTGCTAGTCGAAATCTCTGTATAGTGAGTGTGTGGCCCCTTTGCAGCTCGGGGGGCTAAGGGGGAAGAAGAGTAACCCTAGCATTGGTTGGGAGGTACCAGTGAAGTCTCGAAGGTCGATGAGCGGGAGTTGCACGAAGCACGTGGGATTTCATTCAGAGCGGGCAATCAGGAAACGATACACTCTCTTCATTTTTGTATGGCAGAATGTATTAGGACTTTTGCTTGGATCTGTTTATTTAATGGAGAAGTAAACTGATTTATTTTTTTTAAATTTGATGACTGAAACTTTCCTTAGACTAGCTCGATGGTTGTTGACTCCCATGGCCTTTGTTTTCCTGCATGTTTTGACCACCTTGCTGTGTGATGGTGACCTTCATGGTTGATTAGCCTTCATCCCTAGCTCACCAGTCCTCACCTGAGTAGTCGACGAGGAGCCTAATCTACGGTTGTCACCTTAGCATTGAAAGACCTATGGATCTCAACACCCTGCTTTCTTGTGCGAGGATGGTGAGTGAAGGATGTCCCTGGCAGTCGTCTACCTCTGTTGTTGTCTTTGGATGAAGTTTTTCCTTGCTCCTTGATGCGTTTAAATAACCTTGAAATTTTGATTGATGGAGAAGTTTCTTTATTCTGCGTTTTAAAATCGCCGGATAAGCTTATCTTGTGTTTTTATATATTGTTGGATGAACCAGCAGTGTGTTGCATTACCTCCCTTGCAACTTAACTCTGTGATTGTTTATTGATGGCCTTTTTCTCTGTGAATTTATCTCTGCATAGTAATATTTGATGGATTTTATCTTGAGCTTTTGCCCATTCGATTGATTGCCTACAAATTATTTTAGTCTGCGTTTTTGTGTTGGAATCCCTGTCTGTCTGTGTTTTTGGTGATTTTGCGGTTGAAGTCCCTACGTTTTTATGACTGTGTTTCTTTAACATTTATGGGTAGTGAAATTATACTATCAATGACCATGAAATTTCTTTAGAAACTGCGTTTTTGAACATTAAGGTTAGCGAATTTATACAGGCCAACGATTTTATATATTGAATGGATGGTAGAATGAATTTACGTTCAGAGATGAGATTGTTACAGTCTCGTTGCGATTTAACCGGGTAGCCATTTAAATGTTGTTTAACTTTTGCAGCCTTTAGCATTGTCACAGGCTGGAGCGATTCAATATGTAGTATCTATTATTGTTTAAGCATTGCAGCGATCCATACCTTTAATAATACAACCTGTTTATCATTAGTTGGTCTAGGTTTTTAGCGTTGGTATATCTATGATAGCGAAATTATTTATTGTTGGGACAAGTTTACTTACCAATGTTTTTCTATTTTTTTTTAATTAGACAACCCTTTATTATTATTTGCACATCGGTATCCTAGATACAACGATCCTAATACATAGCGAATCCAGTATGATATTATGACGATTGTACCACCAGTAATTCACTCACTTATTTAGTCAACCATATCGAGATGCCTTGCTTGTTCTGCGACTTTCTAAGTCCCTCTCTTCAGTTATAATCTACCAGCGATTTAGTGTGTACGTGCACTTCAGAGCTTACAGGAGTTTGGGTTGTGTAACAACTATTTCAATGGACATCGTGCCCTTAATAGCCAACGAGAATATTTATTCTATGACAGCGCATTCATTGGATCCATAACGCTAATTAATAAACAACAATTGGATCGTTGGGCAGGCCAGGGAGACTTACCACAACATTTTCTGGGCAGCAAATGTTAAACTTGACCATGCCCTTTCCTATTGGGATTATATTTAATAATATTTCAGTATCATCGAATATCTCTCTTTTTCTGTATTAGCGAATGTTTGATTGTTTTACTATGATATTAGCGAATAAAATTTCAGTATGAGTATCATCAAATAATATTTCAGTATCAACGAATGTTTGATTGTTTTGCTATGATATTAGTGCATCTGACTGCATGATATGATATGGATATGTTCCGACATGATTTGTTTATGATATAGGCTGACGATAACTTGTCGACCAGACTCACATATGGAGTAAAGGGGTCACGCACGACTACTAGAGATGTTGAGGGAGAGGTGTGAACAAGAGCCCTGCCACAACCTACTAGCACTCCCTCCGTGGCTCGAATTGTAGGTTAACGATTACCTAGTTCAAGAGGACCCACAATGACATGAGGGAAGACTACGACAGTCACTCACGATGATTCTAAGGGGCATGCAATAAGGTAGGGGCCTTATTCCTTAGAGGCCCTTAGTCTCCCACAAGTTCACTTGGCGAAGTGTTGACTCCAAGGGTTATTGATGTCTACCAAGTCATTCAAGAGGCGAGTGGCACCCTTGGATCATGTGGTGCATCCTAAAGGGCACGCCATGCAAGAAAAATGGAGAGTGGCGAGTGACACCCTTCGAGAACGTAGTGCGTCCTGAAGGGCACATCACGCAAGGAAACAGATGAGGCGAGTGTCACCCATGGAGCACCTAGTGCATCTTGAAGGGCACGTCGTGTTGTTGATGATAGAGGAAGGAACCTAGATGGCCTTAAGACGAATAACATGTTAACTATTCTTAAAACAAATTCCCCAATTAAATGTCCCCCAATACAAAAATTTAAGGTTAAAGTCTAAACTATGCTAGTGGTAAAATTTTATCTCTTTAAAAAATAATAATAATTATAATAATAATAAAAATAAAAACCACATGAATAATAATTATGATAAAAAAAAATCTGTTGGTTTAAAATTTAAAAAGGGATTAATCGTTTTTATTATTTTGATAATTTAAAATACTAATTAAATGATAAAAAGGAAAAGGGGCTAGATTCCACACATATCTTTTTGAGTTCTAATTAAAAAGGGAAAGTGGGAAAATAAAAAATTTAGGAAACTAGGAAAAGAGGTAAACATAAAAAGGGAAAAAGGGGAACATAAGGGAAAAAGATAAAAGTCAAACTTAGAAAAAGTATCTACCATTTAAGAGCTTTCTAATTTAAACTGAACTAGCCTTTTAATAAAAAGGAAAGTTATTAAAACCTGTAAGAGAATTTGGGGACACCTAGGAGTGATTTTAGGAGTAACTCTAGGTGGGTGAGGAAAATAAAGATAATTAATTAATTAAAGTAATTAGTTTATGGAGGAATGTAGGGGATGGGGGACACTTGTACGGAGAGGAATTTTTAGGAATTTATTTTTAAAACTTTAATTAAATGAGATTTTAGGAAAGAAAGGAAGTTCGAAACTCTATAAAATGAAGGAAGGAGAAGGATGAAGGATCATCTTCTATTTGCATAACGTTATGCTGCAAAAATATCTACTTGACTGATTTACTTATGGGAGTTGGAATACCCATCTCGGAGAGGAGTGGTAGCTCGACCTTATGAGGTGAGCTAGGAGCTAGTCGAAATCTCTAGATAGTGAGTGTGTGGCCCCTTTGTGGCTCGGGGGGCTAAGGGGCAAGAAGAGTACCCCTAGCATTGGCTGGGAGGTATTGGTGAAGTCTCAACGGTCGGCGAGCGGGATTTGCACGGAGCGCGTAGTCGTCACTTAGAGCAGGTGAACAGGCAACGATACTCTCTTTTCATTTTGTATATTATATGTTGTAGGTTTTATGCTTGGATCTTCTTATATAATGGAAAAGTAAATGATTTTTTTTTATTTTTAAATTGATGACTGGAACCTTCCTTAGCCTAGCTCGATGGTTGTTGACTCCCATGGCCTTCGTTGGCCTGCATGTATTGACCACCTGGCTGTGAATGATTGTGTCCTTATTGGTTGTCTGCCTTTCGTCCTTATCTCCTCAGTCCTCACCTGAGCAGTCGACCAGGAGCCTGATCTACGGTCGTCGAATTAGCATTAAAAGACCTATGGATCTCAACGCTCTGATTTTCTGTGCGAGGATGATGAGCGAAGGACGCACCTGTTAGTCATCTACCCTCGATGTTTGTCCTTAGCTGAAGGTTCACCTTGTGCCCCGATGCATTCAATTAACCCTGCATGGTGATTGTTGGTGAAGTTTTTCCTTAAAATCAGCTCATTTATATTTGTCATTGCCTTGTTTACCCCATCTTTATTTGGTGGATTGATTTTAACCCAACGTTGTTCTTGGAATAATTTTTTTTGTCGATGTGTAATGGTATCCTAGCAATGCACAAGAAATTTGTTTTTGGCCTGTGGTTGAATTTTTTTTTATTATTTATTACAAATCGACTTACTTTTCCCTATCTACATTGAACCATGTATTGACTGAGTAATATTTCCTCTGCGTTAGCTTGGCATTTGACTGTGTAATTGATTTCCCTTGAATTTTAATTTTTTTTTTTTAATGTGACTGTATATGGTTGTCTAGTACGAATTCTCAGGTGGTGTGTTCTCTTCCCCCTGTCTATGTTGGATCGTGTTGAGTGTATTCACCCTCCCTTTAGTTACCACCATATATTTCTTGTACCATCAAACCCTTTTTGTTCCAGATGACCTCGATTTTCTTTTGGTTACACTGATTTTTATAACTGCATTTCTATTCATGGGTCTCATTTTGAGTTTGTGGTTTCCCTCACACGATCTATCCCTCTCTTATTCACCTTCCCCAAAATCTCTACTATCATGATTTAATGTTTATAGGAAATCTATTTACTTAAAATGGCTATTAGTTTCCATATTCGAATAATGTATGCACCATGTTTACATAGCAATAACATTGTTTGCGCCATGTTTACACACAGTCCTTTAATATCTTTCTTGGTTAGTGATTTTATACCTGTATTAATTCTTGGGGAGATTTTATACCTGGGCTCATCGCTGGATTAATGCCACCTCTTGAATTGGTTTAATTATGACTTTCACCTCTACGAACTGTATAAATCGTATCTATGTAATTGTTGTTTACAACTCCACCTCTATGAACTGTATAAATTTGTTGTCTATACCTTTACCTCTAAAAAATTGTGTTTATGTAATGATTGTGTAGTCATTCCTCTGCAGAATCGTGACTGTGTAATGGCAGCATTAATATTACCTCTGCGAAATGTTTTATGTAATGGTTGTATAATTTTTCCTTTGAAAAACGATATCTATGTATTGGCTGTAATAATATCTCCATGTTATTTGTTTAAGCGACTTGATAGCGATTGGTCACAGGTCACCTTGACCTTAGGTAACAATCTATGGTAGGCCAGAATTCCAATTTTGTCTTTAACCATAGTAAATTGACACAGCGGGTTACTTACCGCATGGGTAATGGAGTAAATCCGACAGTGTGCATTTTAGTTGTCTGGTAAGTAATAATTAATGCGATCTAAGAATAGCTTGACTGTGATAACTTACCACTAACTGCGAAGGCCACCTTGCCAATAATTATTCACATCACCAACTTCAAGTTCCTGAAACAGACGTTACAACTTTTCATTTTTAAAAAGTTTCTCTATAATGTTGTTAGGATAATGTGGCATATTGTGATAGTTACATAGTTTACTAGCTATTATTTCGAAATCAACTACTTAGTGTAAGTTATCGATTCATAACCCATAAAGTTGTGCATTGTATTTATGCCATCCATTGACCAAATCTACTCTGCGATGTCGTTCAGATTTTCTGTGATGCACTCATAGTTGCCCAATTGTAGTGAAGCACCTAAAGGTAATTTTTTGTTCATAATTATTATCGTTGTTTTTTTTAATTCTTAAAATCAAGATTTAAGTTTTAGTTAAATGTTCAAATCAAGGTTTATGAGTTAGCCTTTAATTTTCTTGTTGTTGATTTAGATGCTTTCACTTGGCATAATGGTTTGGCTGCTAATAATATTCCCACACCAATAAGTTGTGGAATTGAATTTATCATATGTTGACAAAAAGAATGGTGGTTTTATAATTCTTGTTATGAATAGTTTGGTTCAAACAACACTTACCTTTATCTTTTAATAATATAATTTTCCATTGCTAAATTAATATAGGTTGATTTAAAAAAAAAAACCCAGCATTTTTATTGTTATTGGATAATGTATAAAATGTAATGTCTTTTTAAGCTAAGTACAATAAGTTAATATGATATTAGTAATTGGGATTTGCAATTATTTAAACTTAGATTATTTTTAAAGTTCGGTTGGTAACTTGTTGAATAATGGAATTTAGACTAGTTAATTGATCAGTAATATTCATTAATGTTTTTATGTGGTGTTGAAACATTCCATGTGATTGGTTGTTCACTGTAAGGGTTCTATCTACTTGTGTATTTAATTTAGGGTGCGTTGGGATGTTAGGATATTTGTCTTTAGCTTTGTAGTCTTGGTCTGCTTGTGTCGGGTGAGATGTAGACACCTCCTTGCTCCTTAGAATAGTCGCCATCCCTGAGACCTCAAATGGTCAAAATCGATGGGAACCTAGGCTTGAGCATTGCTTATGTGTCCTGGAGGTCATAACCATTGCAGGGTAGGATGGGCAGGTAGTCTTTCTTATTCTTCATCGGTTGAGTGTCGTACATTTCTTCTAGTTGCTTGATGTTCTTTTATGTTAGGTCATTATGTTGTTGTCACGTGAGTTGCACATGTCATGTTCGTTATCATGTTGCGATGTTGAGTATAAATTCTTTATTACCCATCTACACACACAGAAAAAAAAAAAATTGCACTTGTTATGTGAGGCTTGTTGTCGTAACGAAATCGGAGGTTCGTTACATATGGTATCAGAGCTAGGTTCAACTCGCGACTTGAGATCACTACGGGTTTCGTTGATATGATTTATTATACTATTGTTGATCGAGTTAACTTGTGTGCGTGTAGGTAATCATGGTTAGAGGACGCCACAGAGGCAGACGACGGGGTGCTAGGGGAGGAGGCATGATGCCTCTAGTAGCATCCACGCCTGAGGGGTCTAACCCCGAGGGAAACGAGCAGGTTCTCAGACAGGAGAAGATAGAAGTTGGTGATGTTGTCAGAATGATGAGATCTTTTCAGCACATGTCTGAGGCACTGATCAACCATTTGGACAGAGATGAGGCCAGGGCACCGACACCCACTGAGGTTCCACCACGTGCTCCGGTCGGTACTGGTAGCATTCACCGTGAACTCGAGAAGGTCAAATTTCTCAAGTTCTTTGGTGCCCTGGATGGCATAGCTGCCAAGGCATGGTTGGAGAACATAGTGATGTGGTTCTCACTTCACGATTATACCTCCAACATGAAGGTATGCATGGCCATATTTCAACTGAAGGGGGCGCTCTTCTATGGTGGAATATGGTCCTACCGTAGCTGAACATGGCCGTCGAGGACGTGTCATGGGAACTATTCAAGGAACGGTTCTGAGAGAGGTACCTTTCAGAGGAATTCATTGAGCGTCAGCTCAATGAGTTCAACGCCTTACAACAGGGAGGTCGTATGGTGCCCAAGTATGAGGCTTGTTTTATGGAGCTGCTCTGGTATGCTCTGCACCTTAACATTGAGAAACTTAATTTCAACAGGTTCGTGTTCGGCCTTAACGACAACATACATGCAAAGGTCAGGATTTTGATGCCTCAAACCTTTCATGATGTCATCCAGAAGGCCCTCATAGTAGAGGAGGAGCTTATCAGTGAGGGTCATACCAGGACTCTAGTGAGACTGGGAGGGCAGGTTTCATCTGGAGCATAGTAGTATCAGGCACCAGCCAGACATACGTCAGGATATCGTTGCTTCTAGAGGGGATCCACTTTCACTACACCTCGACAATCGACGCCTCAATAGCAGACACCTTATCGAGACCACAACATTAGCAGTAGCGTCGACTGCAGCAGCAACAACTTAGGCCTATTCAGGATAACAGACCAGGATTCCAGGCCAGTGGGCCGTCATCTTCTACTTCGGGTACTAGGACTACTGGGCCGAAGAAGGGGTGTTGGACATGTGGGGAGCCACACTACCAACATGACTGCCCTGTGGAGAGGACTAGAGCGTCCGGATCAGGAGGACACGCGACTGTGGGAGATTTGGGCAAGGCCCATCATATTCATGCAACGGTGAATAATCGCTAGGCAGAGCATTAGTCGATTGTGCTCGAGACGACAGGTACAATCGCTCCTGGTGACACATAGAGTTTCATTTCTGGTGCAGCGCTAAAATGGATTAAGATATATAGGCAGTCGAACATGACGAGTTTATCTTGGTAGATATGGATTCGGGAGCCAAATAGAAGGTTGGAGGAAAGGTTACGGGTTGTGTCCTTAACCTGGGAGAGTTTGTCACAAGGGCCAACCTGTACGTCACAATCCTAGGATCTTATCATGTCATGATTGGTATGGGTTGGTTGGAATCGCATGAGGTGATACTCAACTGTAAGACAAAATGGTTGAGCTTGGTCGATGACAAGGGACAGATACGAGTGATTGTAGTACGGAACCATGGATTTTCCTTGAGGTTCATCTCTTCCTTGCAACTTCAGAAGAGCATGCGCAAGGGGTGCAAGCTTTATGCAATCCTTGTGTTAAATGAGAAGGAAGTAGCGGAAGGTCTAGAACACCTTCCAGTGGTGAGAGAGTTTGCAGATGTCCTTCCAGAGGAATTACCTGGGATGTCGTGGAAGAGGGAATTGGAGTTTACCATAGACCTAAAACTGGGGCCTGAACCGATAACAAGAATGCCTTATCAGATGTCGACCTTGGAGTTACAAGAGTTGAAAATGCAACTGAAGGAGTTGTTGGACCTGGGACTTATACATCCTAGTGTGTCACCGTGGGGTGCACCTGTTATTTTCATACAAAAGAAGGATGGATCGTGGAGGCTCTACATTGACTACCGTCAACTGTACAAGGCCACGATCAAGAATCAATATCCATTGCCGAGAATTGATGATCTGTTCGATCAAATGAAGGGTGCAACGGTATTCTCGAAGATCAATTTGCGATCAGGGTATCACCAGTTATGGATCAAGGAGGATGACGTCCCTAAGACAACCTTTAATACAAGGTTTGGACATTACGAGTTTACTGTTTTAAAATTTGGACTGACAAACTCCCCAGGGGTATTTATGAGTTTGATGAATGGGGTGTTCCACGAGTACTTGGACAAGTTCATCCACGTATTCATTGATGATATTTTGATCTACTCTCAGATGATGGAGGAGCATGACAAGCACTTGCGCTTGGTACTACAGTGTCTGCGAGAGCACAAATTGTATGGGAAGTTGTCCAAATGCTCATTTTATCAATCAAAGATTCACTACTTAGGGCATGTCATCTCCGGCCAAGGCATCGCCATGGATCCAACCAAGTTCGAGGCTATTATGGGATGGCCTACACCGACAAATGTCCCATAAGTGCATAGATTCATGGTTTTAGCAGCATTCTATCGACGGTTCGTCGAGGGATTTTCGAGGATAGAAAATCTGATCACGGAGTTGCAGAACAAGAACAAGAAGCTTATTTGGACCGAGAAATGCGTGGAATCATTTCGGAGGCTCAAGGAATTGTTGAAAACAACACCGATACTAAAGGTCCCTGGCATGGACATAGACTTCTTGGTATTCACTGACGGATCCAAGGAAGGCTTAGGCGGAGTCTTGATATAAGAGGGATGAGTGATCGCTTACATTTCGAGGAAACTGAGAAGGCCTGATGAGAACTACGTGACACATGATTTGGAGTTGTTATCCATCGTATATGCCTTGAAGGTTTGGAAACACTACCTTGTTGGATGAAAATTTGAACTAAAGACTAACCATTGTGGACTATAACACATTTTTACGCAAAGTGACCTAAACGCGCGACAACGACATTGGTTGGAATTTCTTAGAGAGTACGACTTTGAGATTACTTACATAAAAGGCACAGTGAATCGAGTGGTAGACGCATTGAGTCAGAGATCGTGCATATTTTCGATGTTGCCGCTTCAGATGAATCTATGTGAAAATATTCTCACTTTACAGCGTGATGATGACTGGTACAAAGAGGTCGAGGTGTTTATCAGACATAACACAATGATGGTACCATGATTTGAAGGGTTTTCATTTGATAATGATGGTTTATTGAGGTTTAAAAATCATATCTATGTACCGCCGAATAGCGAGTTGAGGATGTTGATCCTGAACGAGGCTCATAGAGCAGTTTACATGGCTCACCCGGGAGTCACGAAGATGAGGGAAAACCTTAAACTCTTATTCTTCTAGAAGGGAATGAAGGAAGACATAATCAACTATGTGGCTAGATTTCTAGAATGTTAGCACGTAAAGGCTGAACATAGACACCTAGCAAGATTACTACAACCTCACGCTATTCCAGAATCGAAATGGGAGGTTATTTCGATGGATTTCCATTGACGGCGAGGAGACATGACTCAATTTTCATAGTAGTAGACACTTTGACAAAGAATTCTCACTTTATTCATGTGCGTATGACGTATCAGGCACCTGACATAGCTAGAGTTTTCATCAGTGAGATTGTGAGGTTGCATGGTGTGCCTAAGAGGATTATATCCGATCGAGGATCAGTGTTTACTCGACGAGTTTAGAAAATTCCTTGGGAACCCAACTTAACTTTAGTACTGCGTATCACCCGAAGACTGATGAACAGACCAAACGAATGAACCAGACCTTGGAGGACATGTTGCGCATGTATGTGATGGACCAACAAAACCATTGGGAAGAATTCTTGCCACTAGTGGAGTTCGCTTACAACAACAGTTACTAGAGCACCATTAAGATGGCCCCTTTCGAGTTTCTTTATCGACGACCGTGTCAGACACCTTTGAGTTGGGATCGTCTTAAGGATAGGGTCCTGGTGGGACCAGAAGCGATCCAAGAAATGGAAGAGAAAATGAAAACAATAAGACAAAGGATTAAAGAAGCGCAGGATCGACAAAAGAGTTATGCCAATGCGCATTGTGTCAACCATAGTTACGAGGTCAGTGATCGAGTCTTCTTGTGGGTTAAGACACATAAGAGTTTGATCAAGTTTGGGTAGGGAGCTACAGTCTCTCCTAGGTTCATGGGACCCTTCGAGATTGTGGACAGAAAGGGGCCTGTGGCCTATCGACTAGCCTTGCCTGATTCTTTAAGGCGTATGCACGATGTTTTTCATGTATTTGTTTTGAGACATTATATTAGTGATCCTACACATGTTATTGACATGAGTTTCTTACAGGTATCAGAAGAGGGAGCACTCGCAGTTGAGTCGGTCCGCATATTGGATCATCATGTTCGACAACTACAATGTTGAACGATATATCACGTCAAGGTCCAGTGGGACAATTATAGTCCTCACTCGGTGAACTGGGAGGACGCATACGATATGCGCTAGCAGTTTCCATTTTTGTTTGATAGATAGAAATATGATACTGTGATACACTTTATTTTGGCATATATACTGTGAAACTTTGGGACGAAGATTAGACCAAGAGGAGGTGTATGTAACATCCCACTCTGGCACACACTGAGCGAACTTATTCTTTGAGGACACTTGATCCTAAGTGATCTGGATTATTATGCTATTAAAACTTTTGATTTTGATTATGAGGTGTTATGGGTTGATGACATATTTTTTACTACATTGACATAGACATGCGCTATTGACTCGATTTTACTGAGTGTGCAGGTTTTGGACCTCGAGTATGCAGAGGCATCAATGGAACCCCTTGGACTCCAGATCGAGTCAGGGAGTGTGCCATTAGGGTTTGATTTTTTTACTGTGATATTAGTGCATCTGACTGGATGATATGATATGGATATGTTCTGACATGATTTGTTGATGATGCAGGTTGACGATATCTTGTCGACAAGAATCACATATGGAGTAAAGGGGTCATGCACGATTACCAGAGATGTTGAGGGAGAGGTGTGGACAACAACCCTGCCACAGCCTACTAGGACTCCCGCAGTGGCTCAAACTATAGGTTAATGATTACCTAGTTCAAGAGGACCCGCGATGTCGTGAGGGTAGACTGTGACAGACACTCATGATGACTCTAAGGGGTGCGCAATAAGGTCAGGGCCTTATTCCTTAGAGGCCCTTAGTCTCCCACAAGTTCACCCGGTGGAGTGTTGACTCTAGGGGTTATTGATTTCTACCAAGTCAGTCAAGAGGTGAGTGGCACCTTTGGAGCACGTGGTGCGTCTTGAAGGGCATGTCACAGAAGAAAAATGGAGAGTGGTGAGTGGCACCCTTGGAGCAAGTAGTGCGTCCTGAAGAGCAAATCGTGCAAGGGAACAGATGAGGCGAGTGGCACCCTTGGATCACCTAGTGAGTCCTGAAGGGCACGTCGCGTTGTTGATGATAGAGGAAGGAACCTAGATGGCCTTAGGATAAATAACGTGTTAAAATTTCTTAAAACAAATTCCCCAATTAAATGTCGCCCAATACAAAAATTTAAGGTTAAAGTCTAAACTATGCTAGTGGTAAAATTTTATCTCTTTAAATAATAATAATAATAATAATAAAAACCACATGAATAATAATTATGATAAAAAAAAAATTGTTGTGTTAAAATTTAAAAAGGGATTAATTGTTTTTATTATTTTGATAATTTAAAATACTAATTAAATGATAAAAAGGAAAAGGGGTTAGATTCCACACCTGACTTTTTGAGTTCTAATTAAAAAGGGAAAGTGGGAAAATAAAAAATTTAGGAAACTAGGAAAAGAGGTAAACATAAAAAGGGAAAAAGGGGAACATAAGGGAAAAAGATGAAAGTCAAACTTAGAAAAAGTATCTACCATTTAAGAGATTTCTAATTTAATCTGAACTAGCCTTTTAATAAAAAGGAAAGTTATTAAAACCTGTAAGAGAATTTGGGGACACCTAGTAGTGATTTTAGGAGTAACTCTAGGTGGGTGAGGAAAATAAAGATAATTAATTAATTAAAGAAATTATTTTATGGAGGAATGTAGGGGATAGGGGACACTTTTAGAGAGATGAATTTTTAGGAATTTATTTTTAAAGCTTTAATTAAATGAGATTTTAGGAAAGAAAGGAAGTTTGAAACTCTATAAAGTGAAGGAAGGAGAAGGATGAAGGATCATCTTCTGTTTGTGTAACGTTACACTGCAGAAATATCTACTTGACTGATTTACTTGTGGGAGTTGGGATACCCAGCTTGGAGAGGAGTTGTAGCTTGGCCTTGTGAGGTGAGCTGGGAGCTAGTCGAAATCTCTAGATAGTGAGTGGTGGGCCCTTTGCGGCTCGGGGGGCTAAGGGGAATAAGAGTACCCTTAACATTGGCTGGGAGGTATCGGTGAAGTCTCGACGATCAGGGAGCAGGAGTTTCACGGAGCGCGCGGTCGTCACTCAGAGCGGGCAAACATGCAACCATACTCTCTTTTCATTTTTTATAGTATATGTTGTAGGTTTTATGCTTGGATCTTCTTATATAATGGAAAAGTAAATGACGTTCTTTTTGTAAAAGAAATTTGATGACTGGAACCTTCCTTAGCCTAGCTCAATGGTTGTTGACTTCGATGGCCTTCATTGTCCCGCATGTATTGACCACCTAGCTGTAAATGATTATGTCCTTATTCGTTGTTTTCCTTTCATCCTTAGCTCCTCAGTCCTTGCTTGAATAGTCAGCCAGTAGCCTGATCTACGGTCATCGCCTTAGCATTAAAATACATATGGATCTCAACACTCTACTTTTTTGTGCGAGGATGATGAGTGAATGACACACCTGTTAGTCATCTACCCTCAATGTTTGTCGTTAGCTTAAGGTTCGCCTTGTGCCCCAATGCATTCAATTAACCCTGCGCGGTGATTGTCGGTGAAGTTTTTCCTTAAACTCAGCTTGTTTATATTTGTCATTGTCTCGTTTACCCCGTCTTTATTTGGTGGATCAATTTTAACCCAACGTTGTTCTTGGAAGAACTTTTTTTGTCGACATGTAATGGTATCCTAGCAATGCACAAGCAAATTTTTCTTGGCCTGTTGTTGAAATTATTTTTATTATTAATTACAAATCGACTTACTGTTCCCTATCTGCATTGAACCATGTATTGACTGAGTAATATTTCCTCTGCGTTAGCTTGGCATTTGACCGTGTAACTGATTGCCCTCGAAATTTAAAAAAAATGAAATTATGTGACTGTATACGACTGTCTACCACGAATTTGCAGGTGGTGTGTTCTCGGCCCCCTGTCTACGTTGGATAGTGTTGAGTGTATTCACCCTCCCTTCAGTTACCACCATATATTTCTTGTACCAGCAAACCCTTTTTGTTCCAAATGACCCCGATTTTCTTTTAGTTACACAGATTGTTATGACTGCGTTTCTATTCATGGGTCTCATTTTGAGTTTGCGGTTTCCCTCACGCGATCTATACCTCTCCTATTCACCTACTCCAAAATATTTACTATCACGATTTAATGTTTACAGGAGATCTATTTACTTAAAATGGTTGTTATTTTCCAGATTCGAATAATGTACGCACCATGTTTACACAGCGATAACATTGTTCACGCCATGTTTACACATAGTCCTTTTAATAGCTTTCTAGGTTAGAGATTGTATACCCGTGTTAATTCTTGGGGAATCTTTATACCTGGGCTCATCGCTGGATTAATGCCACCTCTCAAATTGGTTTAATTATGACTTTCACCTCTGCGAACTGTATAAATCGTATCTATGTAACTATTGTTTACACCTTCACCTCTGCGAACTGTATAAATTTGTTGTCTATACCTTTACCTCTACAAAATCATGTTTATGTAACGACTGTGTAGTCATTCCTCTGCATAATCGTGACTGTGTAATGGCGACATTAATATTACCTCTAAAATTTTTTTTATGTAATGGTTGTATAATTTTTCCTCTGAAAAACGGTATCTATGTATTGGTTGTAATAATATCTCCCTGTTATTTGTTTAAGCAACTTGATAGCGATTGGTCACAGGTTGCCTTGAACTTAGGTAATGATCCGTGGCAGGCCATAATTCCAATTTTGTCTTTAACCACAGTAAATTGAGACAATAGGTTAGTTACCGTATGGGTAATGTGATGCAAACGCGCCACCCAGGGCACGTCATCTCCCACAGGACCTTCTTTCTCTTCGGCCCAAAGAACTCAAGGCTCTTCTATTTCCCTTTTGGGAAATATACACCCACAGTTCTCTTCGTATGACTCCTCTTCCCTTGCTTATCGAGGAATCGAAACTCGCAACTTCGCGAGTTCACGATCTATCTTAGGGTCCTCAAATTCCCAAGACCCGATGGCTTTGGTCAGTCATTGACTTTCCCCCTTGCTATCGGAGTTCTCCCTATTGGGGAAATCGCTACTCGCAATGTTAACAATTCGAAACTCCAACCTCTGAATCCCAAGGTGTCGATTTTCCGATACACGTGTGGACTTGACTTCTCCACCTTCTATCCTTCTATCGGGATTTCGAAACTCGCGGGATCGTGAATCCTGATGTCGATGGACTTGGGACTTGCCTTTACCCGATCCCCGATATGATGTTACCTATACTCCACTAGCTCCCGTAGTCCCACACTGCAACGTCACTGTCAGGATATCGCGGATCACGATTCCAACATGCAAGCATTCTCTGTCATTGAAGACCCCGATTCTCTGAACCCCGACTCCTTGGGATCTCTTGACACGTGTCCCACACGATCAATGGTTCTGATCCTATCGGAAAATCATGGATCGGGATTCTCTGATGCAATGATTCTACACTCCTGAAATCCTCGATGGGTAAATCCTGATGACTCCTCCCGTGACTACTCCTCTGCGCACTAGGCTTAACCCCTGCATAGTTTTCTGAGATCTAAAGATTGACGGGATTCCGTGAATCTTCTCAAAGGATTCTGGCCGTCTACCCTTCCTTGGACGATTTCTGCACAATGAATCAAGTGATTCTTTCACAAAGACTTGGCTCCTACTGGCCAACCTACGGTGCTTCCTTCAGACTTCCAATAGAAGCTTCCCTGCACTTCTCCTTCGGTGAATTCGAAGGCCTACTCCTCCTAAGTTTTTTTCTCGAATTCTCAAGTCCTTCTGAGAATTTCTTGCGCGTACTCCTTGCGGAAAACCTTCAACTTTGTCCAATTGTCGAAGTCTTTTGACCCTGCGCACTCCTGCAGCAGCAGTCGTTCAATACTTTGCTCAGAGTCGCACTCTGAGGATTTTTCCTTGGCCTGTGCACTCCTTGCATGACACTTCTACTCAACTGTGCTTCTAGGAACTTAGGACAAAAGTTATCTCTATCTGAAGCCCTCTGTCAACGCACTCCTTGCGGACAAATTCAACTGCACTCCTTGCAAGAATCCTCTGGCTCAGAATAGAGAAACAATTGAAACTAATTCCTTCTGCCTTCCAGACTTCAATTCAACCATGAAATCACATACACAACATATAAAAGCAATGCATGACAGGAAGCAAAACATACATGAGCATAATATCAATACACAGAGAAACAACACAAACCCATGAAATTGAATTAAAGCTTTCTTTCTATAAATTCAATATTTGTACATGGGCGTTCTTCATACACAACTTTTTGCATGCTCTCCTCTTATTGCTCCAGTTTGATAATAATACAATGATACAATGAGGGTGTATATATCCGTTTTCCCTCTTGGACTCTAAAGCTATCAAATCTACAATTGAAATCTACCTACCAGCATTAACTAGAATAAATGCCGACTATCTACCAAAGGACGAGAGCTATCTGCTCAAGGTCCATTACAATATACAAGTGCACCTTCATAAATGGCTTCATTAAAGACTTGCGCAAAAATCCCAAAGTATTTTCAAAATTTCATACTAGCTTATCCAGCTGATCTCCGCTTGACGTGGGCGATGCTCCTGCATCATACTCCCTCGCTTAAAAAAATTCATGGGCTCCTGTCCATGAGCTCCTGCACGGTCTGTCCATGCTTCTGTATCTCTGTTTCGGTCTCCCAGTTGGCATCTTCCACTAGATGATTCTTCCACTTGACCAGATACTCGAAGTATTCTTTCCTCCTGGTCTTCTTACCTACTTGCTTGTCCAGTATGCATTCCATCTGTGGCTTCTCCGCAATCGGCATTTGCTTCTGCCACTGGACTTCTGGCTGTTCATCACTCCCAACTCCTGCTCCCTCAGCCTTATATGGATATAAGTTTGAGACATTGAATGTTGGAGATATCCCGATGCCATCCGGCAATTCAATCTCATACGCATTCTCTCTGAATTTCTTCAGGACCTTGCATGGCCTGATTTTCTTCATTTTCAACTTATTGTATGTTCCCCTTTGGAACCTTTCCTTCCTCAAGTGTGCCAAAAATAGATCGCCAACTTCAAACTGAAGTTGTCTCCAATGCTGATCTGCTCTGTGCTTGTACTCCTGATTTGAATCTTGCAGTCACTGCTTCACTCTGCTGTGAAGTTCCTTCATTGCCTCAGCGAATTCCTCTGCGCTAGCACTGCTAGTCATAGTTTGTTCTGAATCTTGCAATTCAGAAACTCCTCTTGGCTGTATCCCATATACAACCTGAAATGGACTTCAGCCTGTGCTTCGTTTCACCGAATCATTGTATGCAAACTCTGCCTGTGGCAACACATTGTCCCAGCTGCTATGGTGCTCTGTCACCAGGCTCCTCAACAAGTCTCCCAGACTTATGTTGACCACTTCTGTCTGTCCATCCATCTAAGGATGATAAGCAAAACTAAACGCCAAGTTGGTTCCTAGCTTCTTCCATAAGGTCCTCTAAAAATGCCCTATGAATTTGGTGTCCCTGTCTGAAACAATACTTTTCGGCAATCCATGGAGTCAAATGACCTCCTTGAAAAACAAATTCGCGATGTGAGTCGCATCGCTGGTATTCTGGCATGGAATGAAATGTGCCATCTTTGAAAACCTGTCCACCACCACAAAGATCGAATCAACACCTCTTTGTGTCCTCGGCAACCCCAATACAAAATCCATGCTAATCGCCTCCCATGGTCTTTCTGGTATGGGAAATGGCTGATAGAATCCCGCATTCTACTTCCTTCCCTTCGAATGCTGACAAATCCGACATCTTTCAACAAACCTCTTGATGTCTGCTCGCATTCCCGGCCAAAAATATGATTCGCTCAGCTTCGCGAATGTTTTGTCATGGCCAAAGTGTCCTGCTAATCCACCGCTGTGCTTTTCTTTCAACAAGTTCTCCCTCATGGAGAAATTTGGAATACACAGTTGATTGCCTCTGAACAACAATCCTTCCTGGATCATATAATATATCCATGGGCTTCTGTCTCTGAGAACTGGATTCTCAGCTGCCTCATATGCCTCTGCAAAATCTGCATCACATGTATACATGTCCCTAAGATTTTCAAAACCCAATGTCTTGACTCGGAACTCCTGCAGCAACAAACACTTCCTTCTCAAAGCATCAACCACTTTGTTAGAAGTACCTGAAATGTGTTTAATTACAAATGTAAAATTCTGCATATACTCTACCCATTTTGCATGTTTCTGATTCAACTTCTCTTGTTGACTCACAAACTGTAATGCATGACTATCATTGTACAAAACAAATTCTTTAGGGATCAATAAATGCCTCCATTTTTTCAATGCCTGGATGATAGCATAATATTCCTTATCATACGTGGAGTATTTCAGTTTCGTTTCATCCAGCTTCTCGCTGAAATATGCAATTGGCCTGTCCTCCTGGCTCAAGACCGCTCCTATGGAAAAGCCACTTTCATCACATTTCACCTGAAATGTCTTCTGGAAATCCGACAACACCAACACCGGTTGTTCTGTGATCTTCCACTTCAACAGATTGAAGCTCTTCTCAGCCTCTGTTGTCCAATGAAAAGACTTATGCTGCTTCTTCACTGTATCCATCATTGTTGCGCTAATTCCAATGAAATTCCTGATGAATTTTCGGTAGAAACTAGCCAAACCATGAAAACTTCTCACCTCGAAAATATTTCTCCGTGATGGCCAATTCTTGATCACTTCTACCTTATCTGGATCCATCCTCAACTCATTCGCCGATATGACAAATCCCAGATAGATGAGCTTTGTCTTCATGAATGAACACTTCTTCATGTTGATCAACAACTTCTCCTGCTGTAGCTTCCTCATCACAATGGCCAGATGCTTCAGATGTTCATCCTTTGTCTTGCTGAAAATCAGTATCTCATCCAGATATACGACGACAAACTTCCCGATGAACTCCCTTAGGACTTCGTTCATCAGCCTCATAAAGGTACTTGGTGCATTTGTCAAGCCAAACGACATGACTAGCCATTCATACAATCCTTTGTTTGTCTTGAAGGATGTCTTCCACTCATCGCCTTCCCTCATGCGAATCTGATGATATCCGCTCTTCAAATCTATCTTTGAAAAATACTTTTCCCCGATCAGGCAATCCATCAAGTCATCCATTCTTGGCGGTGGAAATATGTACCTGATGGTTATCTTATTTATCTCCCTCGAATCGATACACATTCTCCAACCTCCATCCTTATTTGGACTAGGTACTGTCAGAACAGCACATGGACTCAAGCTTTCTCTGACTAATCCTTTTTCCAACAAATCCTGGACCTACCTCTTAACTTCCTCATTTTCCTGCGGTGTCAACCTATACGCGGCTTTGTTTGGCAAACTAGCTCCTGGTATGAGGTCTATATGGTGACTCACACTCCTCATTGGTGGCAATGAACGAGGTAATTCATCCACTATGATGTCAGCGAACTCTTCTAGTAGTTCCTGAATCTCATCTGGTAAGTCATCCACCCTTGTGCTAGTCAGAACGATTGTCGGCTTTCTGACCACAAAGAATTGTGGATCTTCCTTCTTCTCCATCTCTGTGATAAGTTCCTTCCCACTCATGAGAAGTATTGTGTTACTTACTTCCAGCTTCACCTCCTTATCCTTTATCGGAAGCAACCTGTGTGTCCTTCCATCCTTCTCTAAAGTATATGTGTTCATTCTCCCATCATGAACCACATTTCTGTCATATTGCCATGGTCTACCCAGCAATAAATGACATACATCCATGGGAATGACATCACAGAGTACTTTATCATTATATCCACCTATCTTGAATTCAACTAAACACTGTTTAGTGACACTCACCTGATGTCCCTTCTGTAGCCATGTAACTTTGTATGGACTCGGGTGATCAGTTGTCTCCAGCTCCAATTTTTCCACCATCTCGGTTGAAACGAGATTATCTGTGCTACCGCTATCCACGATAACCTTGCATACCCAATCCTTGGTCTTGCAAGTAGTTCTGAAAAGTCTAGTCCTTTGAGCTGAGTCCTCCACCTCCTTCCCAGGTGTTAAGAGAACTTTATGCATCATCAGTGACCTTCCGCCTTCTGCGTCTTCTGTCTCAACATCCCGCCTCTGCACTTCTGTGACATGAGCTTCTCCTGTTTCCTTCTGGGCACAGGTCATTTGNCAGTGACCTTCCGCCTTCTGCGTCTTCTGTCTCAACATCCCGCCTCTGCACTTCTGTGACATGAGCTTCTCCTGTTTCCTTCTTTTTCTCTGGACACTCAAATGACCTGTGCCCATTCTTCCCACATGTGAAACATGTGATAACTCCACCTTGGCCTCTTCCTCTACCTCTGGTACGAGGAAAATTATTTGCGTCAGCATAATCTCCCTTCTGCTCATTATGCTTCCCTCTCTATTCAATGTATGGTCCTTTCTGTGAGGTACCACCCCTTTCTACTCTACCCTAAGGTTTCTTCCATTCCTCCTTGGGCTTCTGGAATTTCCCCTGGGCAACTGCCTTGCCTCTGGGCTGACTTCTGCCTCGCCCTCGCTAACCTTGCTTATGGCTCAGCTTCTCTTCCGCTTTCAGAGCCATCTGATAAGAATCTTCTACCGTCCTGATGGTAACCATGCTCAATTCATCCTGGATGTCGTATCTCAGACCATTCAAATATCTGGCAACTTTCTCATCATCGCTCTCCCGATGACCTGCTCTGATGTTCAGTCAATAGAATTCCTCAGTGTATTCTTTCACTGTCATCAGTTTCTGTCTCAGGTTCTGCATTCTCCTGAACATAGTAATTTGATAATCCCTTGGGATGAACTTTTCCTTCATCTTCGCAATCATTCGATCCCATCTTTTGATCTTTTGCTTGCCTTTGGAACGTCTATCTTCTTGTAGCTCGTCCCACCACAATGCTGCATGTCCTTTCAGGTGCGTGACAACATGCTTGACCTTTTTATCCTCTTTGATATCTTCATAGTCGAAGTAGGTGTCAAGAGCCCTAATCCAATCTAGCATCTCCTTTGCATCTAGATTTCCTTCGTAGACTGGAATGTCCATCTTCGCCTTCGCACCCATTCTGGAAATGGCTTTGATCAACCACTCGGTTGATGCATCCTCGGCTGTGACCTCTTCTTCATGTCCAGCTTCCTCTTCAACTTCAGAATCACTAAAATCTCCAGCACCAACTCTGCGTCTTTGTGTTGTCTCCATGTCTTCGAGCCTTGCTCAGAGATCTCTCATCTATCTCTCCATTTCTATATTTCCTGCTGGCCTACCTCTTCTTCGTACTTCCCTGTCCTCTGGATCAGGTGACTGTCTTTCTCTTCTAGGCGGCATGGAGAATTTTACTCCTTCTCTCTACTACAGAAAACAAAGAGTTAATCCCACTCTGATACCACTTGATGCAAATGCGCCACCCAGGGCACGTCATCTCCCACAGGACCTTCTTTCTCTTCATCCCGAAGAACTCAAGGCTCTTCTATTTCCCTTTCGGGAAATCTGCACCCACAGTTCTCTTCGTATGACTCATCTTCCCTTGCTTATCGAGGAATTGAAACTCGCAGCTTCACGAGTTCACGATCTATCTTAGGGTCCTCAAATTCCCGAGACCCGATGGCTTTGGTCGGTCGTTGACTTTCCCCCTTACTATCGGAGTTCTCCCTATTGGGAAATCACTACTCGCGATGTCAACAATTCGAAACTCCAACCTCCGAATCCCGAGGTGTCGATTTTCTGATACACGTGTGGACTTGACTTCTCCACCTTCTATCCTTCTATCGGGATTTCGAAACTCATGGGATCGCAAATCCTGATGTCGATGGACTCAGGACTTGCCTTTCCCTGATCTCCGATACAATGTCACCTATACGCCACTAGCTCCCATAGTCCCACACTGCCACGTCACTGTCGGGATATCGCGGATCACGATTCCAACGTGCAAGCGTTCTCTGTCATCGAAGACCACGATTCTCCGAACCCCGACTCCTTGGGATCTCTTGACACGCGTCCCACACAATCAACGGTTCTGATCCTATCGGGAAATCACAGATTGTGATTCTCTGATGCAACGATTCTACACTCCTGAAATCCTCGATGGGTAAATCCCGATGACTCCTCCTGGGACTACTCCTCTGTGCACTAGGCTTAACCCCTAGGCAGTTTTCTAAGATCTAACGGCTGAAGGGATTCCGTGAATTTTCTCAAAGGATTCTGGCCGTCTACTCTTCCTTGGATGATTTCTGCACAATGAATCAAGTGCTTCTTTCACAAAGACTTGGCTCCTGCTGGCCAACCTACGGTGCTTCCTTCAGACTTCCAATAGAAGCTTCCCTGCACTTCTCCTTCGGTGAATTCGAAGGCCTACTCCTCCTGAGTTTTTTTCTCGACTTCTCAAGTCCTTCTGAGAATTTCTTGCGTGTACTCCTTGCGGTAAACCTTCAACTTTGTCCAATTGTCAAAGTCTTTTAACCCTGCGCACTCCTGTAGCAGCAATCGTTCAATACTTTGCTCAGAGTCGCACTCTGAGGCTTTTTCCTTGGCCTGTGCACTCCTTGCACGACACTTCTACTCAACTGTGCTTCTAGGAACTTAAGACAAAAGTTATCTCTATCTGAAGCCCTCTGTCAATGCACTCCTTGCAGACAAATTCAACTGCACTCCTTGCAGGAATCCTCTGGCTCAGAATAGAGAAACAATTGAAACTAATTCCTTCTTCCTTCCAGACTTCAATTCAACCATGAAATCACATACACAACGTATAAAAGAAATGCATGACAGGAAGCAAAACATCCATGAGCATAATATCAATACACAGAGAAACAACACAAACCCATGAAATTGAATTAAAGCTTTATTTCTATAAATTCAATATCTGTACATGGGCGTTCTTCATACACAGCTCTCTGCATGCTCTCCTCTTCTTTCTCCTATTTGATAATAATACAATGATACAATGAGGGTGTCTATATCTGTTTTCCCTCTTGGACTCTAAAGATATCAAATCTAGAATTAAAATCTACCTACTAGCATTAACTAGAAAAAATGTCGACTATCTACCAAAGGACGAGAGCTATCCGCTCAAGGTCCATTAAAATATACAAGTGCGCCTTCATAAATGGCTTCATTAAAGACTTGCGCAAAAATCCCAAAGTATTTTCAAAATTTCATGTTGGCTTATCCAGTTGATCTCCGCTTGACGTGTTGGCTCGCTTGACGTGGGCGATGCTCCTGCATCATAATGGAGTAAATTCGGAAGTGTGCATTTTAGTTGTATGGTAAGTAATAATTAATGCGATCTAAGAATAGCTTGACTGTGATGACTTACCACTGACTGTGCAGGCCACCTTGCCAATAATTATTCACATCACCAACTTTGGGTTACTGAAATAGACGTTACAACTTTTCGTTTTTTTAAAGTTTCTCTATAATTCTATTAGGATAATGTGGCATATTGTGATAGTTACACAGTTTACTAGCTATTATTTCAAAATCAACTACTTAGTGTAAGTTATCGATTCATAACCTATAAAGTTGCGCATTGTCTTTATGTCATCCATTGACCAAATCTACTCTGCAATGTTGTTCGGATATTCTGGCATGCACTCATAGTTGCCCAATTGTCATGAAGCACCTAAAGGTAAATTTTTGTTAGTAATTATCATCATTGTTTTTTTTAATTCTTAAAATCAAGATTTAAGTTTTAGTTAAATGTTCAAATCAAGGTTTACAAGTTAGCCTTTATTTTCTTGTTGTTGATTTAGATGCTTTCACTTGTCATAATGGTTTGGCTGCTAATAATATTCCCGCACCAATAAGTTGTGAAATTGAATTTATCATATGTTGACAAAAAGAATGGTGGTTTTATAATTCTTCTTATGAATAGTTTGGTTCAAACAACACTTACCTTTATCTTTTAATAATATAAATTTCCATAGCTAAATTAATATAGGTTGATTTAAAAAAAAAAAAAAAAGGATTTTTATTGTTATTGGATAATGTATAAAATGTAATGTATTTTTAAGCTAAGTACAATAAGTTAATATGATATTAGTAATTGGGATTTGCAATTATTTAAACTTACTTTATTTTTAAAGTTCGGTTGGTAACTCATTGACTAATGGAATTTAGACTGGTTAATTGATCAGTAATATTCATTAA
>ML782940.1:376057-399350 GCA_009831015.1 Picea engelmannii
CTAAGTACAATAAGTTAATATGATATTAGTAATTGGGATTTGCAATTATTTAAACTTACTTTATTTTTAAAGTTCGGTTGGTAACTCATTGACTAATGGAATTTAGACTGGTTAATTGATCAGTAATATTCATTAATGTTTATACGTGGTGTTGAAACATTCCATGTGATTGGTTGTTCAATGTAAGGGTTCTAGTTACTTGTGTATTTAATTAAGGGTGCGTTGGGATGTTAGAATATTTGTCTTTAGCTTTGTAGTCTTGGTCTTCTTGTGTCGGGCGAGATGTAGACACCTCCTTGTTCCTCAGAATAGTCACCAGCCATGAGACCTCAAATGGTCGAAATCGATGGGAACCTAGGCTTGAGCGTTGCTTATGTGTCCTAGAGGTCCTAACCATTGCAGGGTAGGACATGCGGGTAGTCTTTATTATTCTTTGTCGGTTGAGTGATGTACGTGGCTTCCATTTTCTTGATGTTCTTTTATGTTAGGTTCCTATGTTGTTGTCACGTGAGTTGCATGCGTCATGTTCATCGTCATGTTGTGACGTTGAGTATAAAGTCTTTATTACCCTTCTACACACACACAAAAAAAATAAAATTACACTTGTTATGTGAGGCTTGTTGTCATAGAAAAATGGGAGGTTCGTTACATATGGTATCAGAGCCATGTTCAACCCGTGACTTGGGATCACTACGACTTTCGTTCATATGATTGGTTATACTGTTGTTGATCGAGTTGACTTGTGTGCATGTAGGGAATCATGGTTAGAGGACGTCGTGGAGGTAGACGACGGGGTGCTAGGGGAGGAAGCGTGATGCCTCCAGTAGAATCCACGCCTGAGGGGTCGAACCCCTAGGGAAACGAGCAGGTTCTAGGACAGGAACAGATAGCAGTTGGTGATGTAGTCGGAATGATGAGATCTTTTCAGTGCATGTCTGAGGCACTGATCAGTCGTTTGGACAGAGATGAGGCCAGGGTGCTGGAACCTGCTGAGGTTCCACTGTGCACTCGGTTGATACTGGTAGTGTTCACCATGAACTCAACAAGGTCAAATTTCTCAAGTTCTTTGGTGCCCCAGATGACACAGTCGCTGAGGCATGGCTGGAGAACATGGCAATGTGCTTCGCACTTCGTGATTATACCTCCAACATGAAGGTCCACATGGCAGTCTTTCAACTGAAGGGGAGCACTCTTCTATGGTGGAAGACGGTCCTACCACAGCTGAACATGGCCATCGAAGACATTTCATGGGAACTATTCAAGGAACAGTTCCAAGAGAGGTACCTTTCAGAGGAATTCATTAAGCCTCGGCTCAATGAGTTGAACTCCTTACGACAGAGAGGTCATACGGTGCCCGAGTATGAGGCTCGTTTTATGGAGCTGCTCCGATATGCTTTGCACCTTAACACTGAGAAACATAAGGTCAACAGGTTTGTGTTCGTCCTTAACGAAAACATACGTGAAAAGGTCAAGATTTTGATGCCTCAAACCTTGCATGATGTCATTCAGAAGGCCCTCATAGCAGAGGAGCAACTTATTAGCGGGGGTTAGACCAAGACTCCAATGAGACCGGTAGGGTAGGTTTCATCTGGAGCACAACAGCATCAGGCACCAGCCAGACATACATTGAGATATTGTGGCTTCCAAAGGGGATCCACTTTCACTACACCTCGACAATCGACGCCTCAGTAGAGGAAACCTTTTCGGGAACCACAACATCAACAACAACGTCGATAGCAGCAACAACAACTTAGGCCTGTTCAACAGAACAAACCAAGATTTCAGGCCAGTGGGCCGTCATCTTCTACTTCAGGTACCAGGACTATTGGGCCGAAGAAGGTGTGTTGGACGTGTGGGGAGCCACACTACCAGTGTGACTGCCCTGTGGAGAGGACTAGAGCATCCGGATCAGTCGGACCCACGACTTTGGGAGATTTGGGCAAGGCCCATCAGATTCATGCAACGGTGAATAACCGCCAGGCAGAGCATCATTTTACTGTGCTCGAGACGACAGGTACCATTGCTGACCAGACCCTTAGTATTTTGATAGATCCAGGTGCTACAGATAGTTTCATTTATGGTGGAGCGCTAAAAAGGATTAAGGTAAATGTAGTCGAACAGGATGAGTTTAGCTTCATAGATATGGCTTCAGGAGCCAAACAGAAGGTTGGAGGAAAGGTTACGAGATGTGTCCTTAAAATGGGAGAGTTTTTCACAAGGGCCAACCTGTACATCACAATCCTAGGATCTTATTATGTCGTGACTGGTATGGGCTGGTTGGAATTCCATGAGGAAATACTCAACTATAAGACAAAATGGTTGATATTGGTTGATGACAAGAGACAGATATGAGTGATTGTAGTATGGAACCAGGGAGTTTCCCTAAGGTTCATCTCTTCCTTGCAACTTTGGAAGAGTATGCGCAAGGGGTGCAAGCTTTATGCGATCCTTGCATTAAATGAGAAGGGAGTAGCGAAAGGTCTAGAACACCTTCTGGTGGTGAGAGACTTTTCACACGTCGTTCCAGAGGAATTACCTGGGATGCCGTCTGAGAGGGAATTGGATTTTACCATAGACCTAAAACTGGGGACTGAACTGATAGGAAGAACGCCTTATCAGATGTCGACCCCGGAGTTACAAGAGTTGAAAATGAAACTGAAGGAGTTGTTGGACCTGGGACTGATACGTTCTAGTGTGTCACCATGGGGTGCACCTATTATTTTCATACGAAAGAAGGATGGATCATGGAGGCTCTACATTGACTACCATCAACTGAACAAGCCCACAATCAAGAATCAATATCCGTTGCCGAGAATTGATGATCTGTTCGATCAAATGAAGGGTGAAACGATATTCTCCAAGATTGATTTTTTATCAGGGTATCACCAGTTACGGATCAAGGAGAATGGTGTCCCTAAGACCGCCTTTAAGACGAGGTTTGGACATTACGAGTTTACTGTTTTACCATTTGGATTGACAAACTCCCCAGGGGTATTTATGAGTTTGATGAACAGGGTATTCCACGAGTACTTGGACAAGTTCGTCCAAGTATTCATTGACGATATTATGATCTACTCTCAGACGACAGAGGAGCATGACGAGCACTTGCGCTTGGTACTACAGTGTCTGCGAGAACACAAATTGTATGGGAAGTTGTCCAAATGCTAATTTTATCAATCGAAGATTCACTACTTAGGGAATTTCATCTCCGACCAAGGCATCGCCGTGGATCCAGCCAAGGTCGAGGCTATTATGGAATGGCCTACACTGATGAATGTCCCAAAAGTGTGTAGCTTCATGGGTTTAGCAGGATACTATCGACAGTTCGTCGAGGGATTTTCGAAGATAGCAAATCTGATCACAGAGTTGCAGAAGAAGAACAAGAAGTTTATTTGGATCAAGAAATGCACGGAATCATTTCGGAGGCTCAAGGAATTGTTGACAACAACACCGATACTAAAGGTCCCTGACATGGACATGGACTTCTTGGTATGCACTAACGTATCCAAGGAAGGCTTAGGCGAAGTTTTGATGCAAGAGGGATGAGTGATCGCTTACATTTTGAGGAAACTGAGAAGGCACGAGGAGAACTACGCAACGCAAGATTTGGAGTTGTTAGCCATCGTATATGCCTGGAAGGTTTGGAGACACTACCTTGTTGGATGAAAATTTGAACTAAAGACTGACCATTGTGGACTGCAACACATTTTTACGCAAAGCGACCTGAACGCGTGACAATGGCATTGGTCGGAATTTCTTAGCGAGTACGACTTTGATATTACTTACATAAAAGTCACAGTGAAACGAGTGGCAGACGCATTGAGTTGGAGACTACGCATCTTTTTGGTGTTATTGCTTCAGATGAATCTACGTGAAAAGATTCTCACTTTACAGCGTGATGATGACTGGTACAAAGAGGTCGAGGTGTTTATCGAACAAAACACGATGATGGTACCATGATTTGAAGGGTTTTCATTTGATAGTGATGGTTTATTAAGGTTTAAAAATTGTATCTACATATTGCCGAACAACGAGTTGAGGATGTTGATCCTGAATGAGGCTTATAGAGCAGTTTACATGGCTCACCCGGGAGTCACGAAGATGAGGGAAGACCTTAAACCCTTATTCTTCTGGAAGGGAATGAAGAAAGACATAGTCAACTATGTGGCTAGATGTCTAGAATGTCAGCAGGTAAAGGATGAACATAGACACCCGCCAGGATTACTACAACCTCACGCTAGTCTGGAATCGAAATGGGAGGTTATTTCGATGGATTTTATTGTTGGATTTCCATTGATGGCGAGGATAAATGACTCGATTTTCATAGATGTAGACACTCTGACGAAGAGTGATCACTTTATTCCCGTGTGTATGACGTATTAGGCACCTGACATAGCTAGATTTTTCATCAGTGAGATTGTGAGGCTGAATGGCGTGCCTAAGAGGATTATATCTGATCGAGGATCGGTGTTTACTGGATGATTTTGGATGAGTTTCCAAGAGGCCTTGGGAACCCAACTTAACTTTAGTACTGCATATCACCCAGAGACTGAGGAACAGACCGAATGACTAAACCAGACCTTGGAGGACCTGTTGCGCTTGTACGTGATGGACCAACAAAATCATTGGGAAGAATTCTTGCCACTAGTGGAGTTCTCTTACAACAAAAATTACCAGAGCACCATTAATATGGTGCCTTTCGAGTTTCTTTATCGACGACCATTTCAAACACCTTTGAGTTGGGATCAACTTGAGGATAGGGTCTTGGTGGGACCATAAGTGATCCAAGAAATGGAAAAGAAAATGCAAACAATAAGACAAAGGATTAAAGAAGAGCAAGATCGACATAAGAGTTATGCCAATGCGCACTGTGTCGACCGTAGTTACGAGGTCGGTGATCGAGTCTTCTTGTGGGTTAATCCGCATAAGAGTTCAATCAAGTTTGGGTAGGGAGATAAACTCTCTCCTAGCTTCATGGGACCCTTCGATATTGTGGAGAGAAAGGGGCCCGTGGCCTTGACTAGCCTTGCTTGACTCTTTGAGGAATATGCATGATGTTTTTCATGTATTTGTTTTGAGAAATTATATTAGTTATCCTACACTTGTTATTGACATGAGTTAATTGCAGGTATCAGATGAGGGAGCGCTCACGGATGAGCCAATATGCATCTTGGATCATCGCATTTGACATCTATGATGACGAATGATAGATCAGGACAAGGTCCAGTGGGACAATTATAGTCCTCACTCGGTGACCTGGGAGGACACATATGATATTGATGCAAGAGCATCGCCAACACAATCAAGCGAACCAACACATCAAGTGGAAGACAGCTGGACAAGCCAACACACATTTTTGAAAATACTTTGGGAATTGTTGCGTAATCTTAAATGATCCATTTAAGAGATGGAGCACTTGTATTGTAATGGACCTTGAGCCTTTAAGCTCTCGTCCTCAGGTAGATAGACGACATTTACTATAGTTAATGCTGGTAGATAGATTTTAATTGTAGATTTGATAGTTTAGAGTTCGAGAGGGAAAATGGATATAGACACCCTCATTGTATCATGGTAAAAAAAAAAAAAAGGCAGCCAACATTCAGGAGAGCAGGAGCAAGCAGAGAACTGTGTAAAGAACACCCATGTACAGATATTGAATTAATAGAAGAAAGCTTTGGTTCAATTCATGGTTTTGTCTTGTTTCTCTGTGTCTTGATATTATGCTCATGAAGGTTTGATTCCTGTCATACATTTGCTTTTATATGCTGTGTATGTGATTTCATTTGAAGTCAAAGAGGAAGAAGAAATTAGTTTCAATTGTTTCTCTAATTTGAACCAGAAAATTCCTGCAAGGAGTGCAGTGGAATTTGCCGCAAGGAGTGCGTTGACAGAAGCGTTCACTTAGAGGAAACTTTTGTTCAAAATTCTTCGAGGGTGCAGATAGGCACAGTGTCGTGCAAGTAGTGTGCAGGCCAAGCTAAGTCTCAGAGTTGCGATTCTGAGTAAAGTATCGAAAGAATGCTGCTGCAGGAGTGTGCAGGGTCAGAAGACTTCAACACCTAGAAGTTGTTGAAGATTTGCCACAAGGGATGCGCGCAAGAAGTTCTCATAATTTAAGAAGTCGAGAACAAACGCAGAATAAGTAGGTCTTCGAATCCGTCGAAGGATTTCCCAGAGAGAGGTTATCCTTGAAGTGTTCTAGAAAGTGTTGAAAGTTCGCGCGCAGGTGAGTAAGCCTTCGTGGAAAGAAGTGCTTTGTTCATTTCATAGATTTGCATAAAGAAGGAACGGACAGTCGGAAATATCCAAGGAGATTCTGCGAGTTCCGAGGACCGTCAGATCTCACAGAGTTGCAGGGAAGTTACAGAGTGAATGTCCAAATAGACGAGGCTCAGGAGAGGCAGAGTCGTCGATCAAAGTCACAGGAAATGTTAGATCTACCCGAGATATCATGTCTCGCAAACTCGGGAGTTGAAGCCCCAAAATTTGTGGAGCAAGAATTGCGAGGCACGAGGACGCAAAACGGAGAGAAGATCGTGGTCATTCATCTGAGGAGAACAAGTGGCGAGAGATCAAGAGATCTCGCAAATTCGGGAGTTCGCAGGGTGAAAGCCAAGTGTTGGGCATAAAAAGTCGTGAGACGCGAGGTTCCAACAGCTACGGAAGCAGTGTGGGCCCTAGCGGCGTGGTGAGTGGAGGACATGTGGCCTAGTATCGACATCTCCCACCTCGGGCCTCGGAGGGTGAAGATCTCAGTGTTGGGAGTCGCGAGTTGCGAAGTCGCGATAGGGGCGAAGTGCCGATAGCAGAGTAAGGAAAGTCAGCGATTGACCGACATGTCGGGTCTCGGGGATTCGAGAGCCCAGAATTCAACTTTGAACTCGCGAGGCCGCGAGTTCTGATTTCCCGGATAAATAGAAGGAGGGGAGTCAAGTGAAGAAATCTATGGGTAGATATCTCCCGAGAAGGAGATAGAAGGACGTTTTAGTTCTTCGGGCTAAAAAGAAGAAGAGGGTCCTGTGTTGAGGGTCGTGCCCGAGGGTGCGCAGGTCGTCAAGTGGTATCAGAGCGGGAAGTTCTTTGCTTTCTGAAGCAGAGAAGAAGAATTCACCATGCCTCCTAGGAGAGAAAGGCAATCACCTGGTCCAGAGGACAGGGATGTGCGAAGAAGAGGCAGGCCAGCAGGGAATCCAGATATGGAAAGGAAAATGAGAGATCTTCAAGCAAGACTCGAGGAGATGGAGATAGTGCAGAGACACACAGCTGATGTTGGAGATCTAAGTGACTCCGAAGGTGAAGTGGAAGCCGAACTGCAAGGAGAAGTTGCAGCTGAAGATGCAGCCAATGAGCGGTTAATTAAGGCTATCGCTCATATGATTTCAAAGACAAAATGGACATTCCAACTTATGAAGGAAGTCTGGATGTAGAAGAGATGTTGGATTGGATTAGAGCTCTTGACACCTACTTCGATTATAAGGATATCGAAGAGGATAAAAAGGTCAGGCATGCTGTCACGAAATTGAAAGGACATGCATCATTGTGGTGGGACGAGTTGCAGGATGATAGACGTTCCAAAGGCAAGCAAAAGATCAAAAGTGGGGATCGAATGATTGCGAAGATAAAGGCGAAGTTCATCCCAAGAGATTATCAAATTACTCTGTTCAGGAGAATGCAGAACCTGAGACAGAAACTGATGACAGTGAAAGAGTACACTGAGGAATTTTATCAACTGAATATCAGAGCAGGTCATTGGGAGAGCGATGATGAAAAAGTCGCTAGATATCTGAATGGCCTGAGATACGACATTCAGGATGAATTAAGCATGGTTACCATCCGCACGGTGGAGGATGCTTATCAGATGGCTCTGAAAGATGAAGAGAAGTTGAGCCGTAAGCAAGGTCAGCGAGGTCGAGGCAGAAGTCAGCCAAGACGCAAGACAGTTGCCCAGGATAAATTCCAAAATCCCAAGGAGGAATGGAAGAAACCTCAGGGTAAGGTTGAGAGAGGTGGAACCTCACAGCGAGGACAACTACATGTTGAACAAAGAGGACAGCATAATGAGAAAAAGGGAGATTATGATGAAACTAATAATTTTCCTCGTACCATAGGTAGGGGAAGAGGCCGAGGTGGAGTTATCACATGTTTTACATGTGGAAAGAATGGGCACAGGTCATTTGAGTGTCCAGAGAAAAAGAAGGACGTTGGAGAAGCTCACATCACTGAAGCGTAGAGGCGTGATGTTGAGAATGAAGATGTAGACAGTGGAAGGTCGTTGATGATGCATAAAGTTCTCTTGACACCTGGGAAAGAGGTGGAGGAATCAGCACAAAGGACCAGACTATTCAGGACAGCTTGCAAAGCCAAGGACTAGAAATGCAAGGTTATTATTGACAGTGGTAGCACAGATAATCTCGTTTCAACCGAGATGGTGGAGAAGATGGAGCTGGAGACAACTGATCACCCAAGTCCATACAAAGTCTCATGGCTACAGAAGGGACATCAGGTGAGTGTCACTAAACAATGTTTAGTTGAATTCAAGATAGGGGGATATAATGATAAGGTCTTATGCGATGTCATTCCCATGGATGTATGTCATTTATTGCTGGGTAGACCATGGAAATATGACAAAAATGTGGTTCATGATGGGAGAATGAACACATATACCCTGGAGAAGGATGGGAGGACACATAGGTTGCTTCCGATAAAGGATAAGGAAATGAAGACGGAAGTAAGCAACACAATACTTCTCATGAGTGGGAAGGAACTTCTCACAGAGATGGAGAAGAAGGAAGATCCACAATTCTTTGTAGTCAGAAAGCCGAGAATTGTTCTGACTAGCACAAGAGTGGATGACTCACCAGATGAAATTTAGGAACTGCTAGAAGAGTTCGCTGACATCATCATGGAAGAATTACCTCATTCGTTGCCACTGATGAGGAGTGTGAGCCATCATATAGACCTCATACCAGGAGCTAGTTTGCCGAACAAAACCGCATACAGGTTAACACCGCAGGAAAATGAGGAGGTTAAGAAGCAGGTCCAGGATTTATTGGACAAAGGATTGGTCAGAGAAAGTTTGAGCCCATGTGCTATTCCGATAGTACTCAGTCCAAAGAAGGATGGGGGTTGGAGAATGTGCACCGACTCCAGAGTGATAAATAAAATAAACATCAGGTACAGGTTTCCATTGCCAAGAATGGATGATCTGATGGATTGCCTGAGTGGGGAAAATTATTTTTCAAAGATAGATTTGAAAAGCGGATATCACCAGATTCGCATGAGGGAAGGTGACGAGTGGAAGACAACATTCAAGACAAACAAAGGTTAGTACGAGTGGCTAGTCATGTTGTTTGGCTTGACGAATGCGCCAAGTACTTTTATTAGGCTGATGAACGAAGTCCTGAAAGAGTTCATCAGGAAATTTGTCGTCGTATATCTGGATGATATATTGATCTTCAATAAGACGAAGGCCGACCATTTGAAGCATTTGGCCATTGTGATGAAGAAGCTACAACAGGAGAAGTTGTTGATTAATATGAAGTCCTCGTTTATGAAGACAGAGCTCATCTATCTGGGATTTTTCATATCGGTGAATGAATTGAGGATGGATCCAGAGAAGGTGGAAGTGATCAAGAATTGGCCATCACCGAGAAATATTTTCGAGGTGAGAAGTTTTCATGGTTTGGCTAGTTTCTACCAAAAATTCATCAGAAATTTCAGTGGAATTAGCGCAGCGATGATGGACACGGTAAAGAAGCGACATAAGTCTTTTCATTGGACAGATGAGGATGAGAAGAGCTTCAATCTGTTGAAGCGGAAGATCACAGAGCAACCAATTCTGGTGTTGCCAGATTTTCAGAAGACATTTCAGGTGAAATGTGATGCTAGTGGGTATGCCATAGGAGCGGTCTTGAGTCAGGAAGACAGGCCAGTTGCATATTTCAGCGAGAAGCTGGATGAATCAAAGCTGAAATACTCCATGTATGATAAAGGAATTTTATGCTATCATACATGCATTGAAGAAGTGGAGGCATTACTTGGTCTCGAAATAATTTGTATTATACAGTGATAATCATGCATTGCAGTTTGTGAGTCAACAGGAGAAGTTGAATCAAAAACATGCAAAATGGGTAGAGTATATGCAAAATTTCACGTTTGTGATTAAACACATTTCAGGAACTGCTAACAAAGTGGCTGATGCTTTGAGCAGGAAATGTTTGTTGCTGCAGGAGTTCCGAGTCAAAACGTTGGGTTTTGAAGATCTGAAGGACATGTATGCAGGTGATGCAGATTTTGCAGAGGCATATGAGGCAGCTGAGAATCCGGTTCTCAGAGATAGGAGTCCTTGGATAGATTATATGATCCAGGAGGGATTGTTGTTTAGAGGAAATCAACTATGTATTCCGAATTGCTCCATGAGGGAGAACTTGTTGAAAGAAAAACACAGTGGTGGATTGGCAGGACACTTTGGCCAAGACAAGACATTCGCGAAGATGAATGAGTCATATTTTTGGCTAGGCATGCGAACAGAGGTCAAACGATTTGTTGACAGATGCAGGATTTGCTAGCATTCAAAAGGGAGAAAACAGAATGCAGGTCTTTATCAGCTATTGCCCATACCAGAAAGACCATGGGAAGCGATAAGCATGGATTTTGTATTGGGCTTGCCAAGGACACAAAGAGGTGTTGATTCCATCTTTGTGGTAGTGGACAGGTTTTCAAAGATGGAACATTTTATTCCATGCCAGAAAACCAGCGATGCGACACACATCGCAAATTTGTTCTTCAAGGAGGTCATTCGACTCCATGGATTGCCGAAAAGTATAGTTTCGGATAGGGACACGAAATTCATAGGGAATTTTTGGAGAACCTTATGGAAGAAGCTAGGAACTAATCTGGCATTTAGTTCTGCTTATCATCCGTAGATGGATGGACAGATAGAGGTGGTCAACAGGAGTTTGGGAGATTTGTTAAGAAGCCTGGTGACAGAGCACCACAGTAGCTGGGACAACATATTGCCACAGGCAGAATTTGCTTACAATGACTCTTTGAATAGGAGCACAGGACATAGTCCATTTCAGATTGTGTATGGGACACAACTGAGAGGAGTTTATGAACTCAGGGAGTTGGGACAGACTGCTACTAGCAGCGCTAGTGCAGAGGAGTTCGATGAGGCGATGAAAGAACTTCACAGCAGAGTGAAGCAGTGATTGATTGATTCAAATCAAGAGTACAAGCACAGAGCAGATCAGCATCGGAGACAACTTTAGGTTGAAGTTGGCGATCTAATTCTGGCACATTTGAGGAAATAAAAGTTCCCAAGAGGAACATACAACAAGCTGAAATAG
This sequence comes from Picea engelmannii, assembly GCA_009831015.1. Lineage (NCBI taxonomy): Eukaryota > Viridiplantae > Streptophyta > Pinopsida > Pinales > Pinaceae > Picea > Picea engelmannii. The sequence goes on from ML782940.1 coordinate 387,406, forward strand.
AAGAAAATTGGGCCATGCAAGGTCCTGAAGAAATTTGGAGAGAACGCTTATGAGATTGAGTTGTCGGATGGCATCGGGATATCTCTGATATTTAATGTTTCAGATTTATACCCATACAAGGTTGGACAAGTAGAGGCTGGAACTGAGGAGCCATAAGTCCAATGGTAGAAGCAGATGCCGACTACAGAAAATCCACAAATGGAATGCATACTGGATAAAAGAGTGGGTAAGAAGACCAGGAGGAAAGAATATTTTGAGTATCTGGTCAAATGGAAGAATCATCCAGTGGAAGATGTCAGCTGGGAGACAAAAGCAGTGATTCAGAAGCATGGACAGACCGTGCAGGATCTCATGGATAGGAGCCCATGAAATTTTTCAAGCCAGGGAGTATGATGCAGGAGCATCGCCAACACAATCAAGCGAGCCAGCACATCAAGCGGAAGACAGTTGGACAAGCCAGCACACATTTTTTAAAATACTTTGGGAATTGTTGTGTAATCTTAAATGATCCATTTAAGAGACGGTGCACTTGTATTGTAATGGACCTTGAGCCTTTAAGCTCTCGTCCTCAGGTAGATAGACGACATTTACTATAGTTAATGCTGGTAGATAGATTTTAATTGTAGATTTGATAGTTTAGAGTTCGAGAGGGAAAACGGATATAGACACCCTCATTGTATCATGGTAAAAAAAAAGAAGAAAGGTAGCCAGCATTCAGGAGAGCAGGAGAAAGCAGATAACTGTGTAAAGAACACCCATGTACAGATATTGAATTAATAGAAGAAAGGTTTGGTTCAATTCATGGTTTTGTCTTGTTTCTCCATGTCTTGATATTATTCTCATGAAGGTTTGCTTCCTATCATACATTTTCTTTTATATGCTATGTATGTGATTTCATGGTTGAATTGAAGTCAGAGAGGAAGAAGAAATTAGTTTCAATTGTTTCTCTAATTTGAACCAGAAAATTCCTGCAAGGAGTGTAGTCGAATTTGTCCGCAAGGAGTGCGTTGACAGAAGGGTTCACTTAGAGGAAACTTTTGTTCAAAATTCTTCGAGGGTGAAGATAGGCACAATGTCGTGCAAGGAGTGCGCAGGCCAAGCTAAGTCTCAGAGTTTCGATTCTGAGTAAAGTATTGAAAGACTGTTGCTGCAGGAGTGCGCAGGGTCAGAAGACTTCAACACTTAGAAGTTGTTGAAGATTTGCCACAAGGGATGCACGCAAGAAGTTCTCAGAATTTAAGAAGTCAAGAACAAACCCAGAAGAAGTAGGTCTTCGAATCTGTCGAAGGATTTCCCAGAGAGATTTTAGCCTTGAAGTGTTCGAGCAAGTGTTGAAAGTTCGCGCATAGGTGAGTAAGACTTCGTGGAAAGAAGTTCTTTGTTCATTTCATAGATTTACATAAAGAAGGAACGGACGGTCGGAAATCTCCAAGGAGATTCCGCGAGTTCCGAGGACCGTCAGATCTCGCAGAGTTGTAGGGAAGTTACGGAGTGAAGGTCCAAATAGACGAGGCTCAGGAGAGGCAGAGTCGTCGATCAAAGTCACAGGAAACGTTAGATCTACCTGAGATATCGTGTCTCGCGAACTCGGGAGTTGAAGCCCCAAAAGTTGTGGAGAAAGAATCGCGAGGCGCGAGGACGCGAAACGGCGAGACGGCGAGAAGATCGTGGTCGTTCATCTGACCAGATATCAAGAGATCTCACGAACTTGGGAGTTCGCAGGGTGAAAGCCAAGTGTTGGGCATCAAAAGTCGCGAGACGCGAGGTCCTGACAGCTACGGAAGCAGTGTGGGCCCTAGTGACGCAATGAGTGGAGGACAGGTGGCGTAGTATCGGCATCTCGCACCTCGGGCCTCGGAGGGTGAAGATCTCAGTGTTGGGAGTCATGAGTTGCGAAGTCGCGATAGGGGCGAAGTTCCGATAGCAGAGTAAGGAAAGTCAACGATTGACCGACATCTCGTGTCTTGGGGATTCGAGAGCCCAAAATTCAACTTTGAACTTGCGAGGCCGCGAGTTCCGATTTCCCAGATAAATAGAAGGAGGGGAGTCAAGTGAATAAATCTGTGCGTAGATATCTCCCGAGAAGGAGATAGAAGGACGTTTTAGTTCTTCGGGCTAAAAGGAAGAAGAGGGTCCTATGTTGAGTGCCATGCCCGAGGGTGTGCAGGCCGTCAGATATGCGCCAATAGTTTCCATTTTTGTTTGATACATAGAGATATGATACTGTGATACACTTCATTTCGACATATATACTGTGAAACTTCGGGATGAAGCTTATACCAAGAGGGGGTGTATGTAACATCTCGCTCTGGTGCACTGAGCGAACTTATTCTTTGAGGACACTTGCTCCTAAGTGATCCAGATTATTATGCTATTAAAACTTTTGATTTTGATTATGGGGCATTATGGGTTGATGACATGTTGATTTACTACATTGACATAGACAGGTGCTATTGACTTGATTTTACTGAGTGTGTAGATTTTGGACCTCCAGGATGTAGAGGCATCGATGGAACCCCTTGGACTCTAGATCGAGTCAGGGAGTGTGCCATTGGGGTATGATTTTTTTACTATGATCTTAGTGCATTTGACTGGATGATATGATATGGATATGTTCTGACATGATTTGTTGATGATGCAGGTTGGTGATAGCTTGTCGAACAGACTCACATATCTAGTAAAGGGATCATGAACGACTACTAGAGCTGTTGAGGGAGAGGTGTGGATAGCAACCCTGCCACAACCTACTAGCACTCCCACCGTGGCTTGAACTGTAGGTTAACGATTACCTAGTTTGAGAGGACCCACGATGGCATGAAGGTAGATTGTGACAGTCACTCACGATGATTCTAAGGGGCGCACAATAAGGTGGGGGCCTTATTCCTTAGAGGTGCTTATTCTCCCACAAGTTCACCTGGCGGAGTGTTGGCTCTAGGGGTTATTGATGTCTACAAAGTCAGTCAAGAGGCGAGTAGCACCCTTGGAGCACGTGGTGCGTTCTGAAGGGAACGTTGCGCAAGAAAAATGGAGAGTGGTGAGTGGCACCCTTGGAGCACGTAGTGCGTCCTGAAGGGCACATCGCGCAAGGGAACAGATGAGGCGAGTGGCACCCTTGGATCACCTAGTGTGTCCTGAAGGGCACATCACGTTGTTGATGATAGAGGAAGGAACCTAGATGGCCTTAGGACGAATAACATGTTAAGTATTCTTAAAACAAATTCCCCAATTAAATGTCACCAAATACAAAAATTTAAGGTTAAATTCTTAACTATGCTAGTGGTAAAATTTTATCTCTTTAAAATAATAATAATAATAATAATAAAAACCACATGAATAATAATTATGATAAAAAAAATCTGTTGGGTTAAAATTTAAAAAGGGATTAATTGTTTTTATTATTTTGATAATTTAAAATACTAATTAAATGATAAAAAGGAAAAGGGGTTAGATTCCACACCTGCCTTTTTGAGTTCTAATTAAAAAGGGAAAGTGGGAAAATAAAAAATTTAGGAAACTAGGAAAAGAGGTAAACATAAAAAGGGAAAAAGGGGAACATAAGGGAAAAAGCTGAAAGTCAAACTTAGAAAAAGTATCTACCATTTAAGAGCTTTCTAATAAACTGAACTAGTCTTTTAATAAAAAGGAAAGTTATTAAAACCTGTAAGAGAATTTGGGGAAACCTAGGAGTGATTTTAGGAGTAACTCTAGGTGGGTGAGGAAAATAAAGATAATTAATTAATTAAAGAAATTAGTTTATGGAGGAATGTAGGGGATGGGGGACACTTGTACGGAGAGGAATTTTTAGGAATTTATTTTCAAAGCTTTAATTAAATGAGATTTTACGAAAAAAATGAAGTTTGAAACTCTATAAAATGAAGGAAGGAGAAGGATGAAGGATTATCTTTTGTTTGTGTAACGTTACGATGCAGAAATATCTACTTGACTGATTTACTTATGGGAGTTAGGATACCCAGCTCGGAGAGGAGTGGTAGCTCGGCCTTGTGAGGCGAGCTGAGAGCTAGTCGAAATATCTCGATAGTGAGTGTGTGGCCCCTTTGTGGCTCGAGGGGCTAAGGGGGAAGAAGAGTACCCCTAACATTGGCTGGGAGGTACCGGTGAAGTCTCAATGATCGATGAGCGGGATTTTCACGGAGCGCGCGGTCGTCACTTAGAGCAGGCGAATAGGAAACGATACTCTCTTTTCATTTTGTATAGTATATGTTGTAGGTTTTATGCTTGGATCTGCTTATATAATGGAAAAGTAAATGACGTTCTTTTATAAATAAAGAATTGATGACTGGAACCTTCCTTAGCCTAGCTCAATGGTTGTTGACTCCCATGGCCTTCGTTGTCCCGCATGTATTGACCACCTGGTTGTGAATGATTGTGTCCTTATTGGTTGTTTTCCTTTCATCCTTAGCTCCTCAGTCCTCGCCTAAGCAGTCGGCCAGTAGCTTGATCTATGATCATCGCCTTAGCGTTAAAATACCTATGGATCTCAATGCCCTACTTTTTTGTGCGAGGATGATGAGCAAAGGATGCACCTGTTAGTCATCTACCCTCGATGTTTTTCCTTAGCTGAAGGTTTTCCTTGCACCCCGATGCATTCAATTAACCCTGCACAGTGATTGCTGGCGAAGTTTTTCCTTAAACTCATCTTGTTTATATTCGTCATTGTCTCGTTTACCCTGTCTTTATTTGGTGGATCAATTTTAACCCAACGTTGTTCTTGGAAGAATTTTTTTTGTCAACGTGTAATGGTATCCTATTAATGCACAAGCAAATTTTTCTTGGACTGTGGTTGATTTTTTTTTATTATTTATTACAAATCGACTTATTGTTCCCTATCTGTGTCGAACCATGTATTGACTAAGTAATATTTCCTCTGCGTTAGCTTGACATTTGACTATGTAACTAATTTCCCTTGAAATTTAAAAAAAAAATAATTATGTGACTGTATATGACTATCTACCATGAATTTGTAGGTGGTGTGTTCTCTGCCCCCTATCTGTGTTGGATCGCGTTGAGTGTATTCTCCCTCCCTTCAATTACCACCATATATTTCTTGTACCAACAAACCCTTTTTGTTCCAGATGACCCCGATTTTCTTTTGGTTACATGGATTGTTATGACTGCGTTTCTGTTCATGGGTCTCGTTTTGAGTTTATGGTTTCCCTCACGCGATCTATCCCTCTTCTATTCACCTTCCCCCAAATCACTACTATCACAATTTAATGTTTAAAGGAAATCTATTTACTTAAAATGGCTATCAGTTTCCAGATTCGAATAATGTACGCACCATGTTTACACAACGATAACACTGTTCGCGCCATGTTTACACATAGTCTTTTAATAGCTTTCTTGGTTAGAGATTTTATACCCATGTTAATTCTTGGGGCGATTTTATACCTGGGCTCATCACTGTATTAATGCCACCTCTCGAATTGGTTTAATTATGACTTTCACCTCTACGAACTGTATAAATCGTATCTATGTAACTGTTGTTTACACCTTCACCTTTGCCAACTGTATAAAGTTGTTGTCTATACATTTACCTCTGCAAAATTGTGTTTATGTAATGGTTGTGTAGTCATTTCTCTGCAAAATCATGACTGTGTAATGGAGGCATTAATATTACCTCTGCGAAATGTTTTATGTAATGGTTGTATAATTTTTCCTCTGAAAAATGGTATCTATGTATTGGCTGTAATAATATCTCCCTGTTATTTGTTTAAGCAACTTGATAGCCATTGGTCACAGGTCACCTTGACCTTAGGTAATGATCTATGGCAGGCCAGAATTCCAATTTTGTCTTTAACCACAGTAAATTGATATAGCGGGTTAGTTACCGTGTGGGTAATGGAGTAAATCCGACAGTGTGCATTTTAGTTGTCTGGTAAGTAATAATTAATGCGATCTAAGAATATCTTGACTGTGATGACTTACCACTAACTGCGAAGGCCACCTTGCCAATAATTATTCACATCACCAACTTCGGGTTTCTGAAACAGATGTAACAACTTTTCAATTTTAAAAAGTTTCTCTATAATGTTGTTAGGATAATGTGGCATATTGTGATAGTTACATAGTTTACTAGCTATTATTTTGAAATCAACTGCTTAGTGTAAGTTATCGATTCATAACCCATAAAGTTACACATTGTCTTTATTCCATCCATTGACCAAATCTACTCTGCGATGCCGTTCAGATTTTCTGGCATGCACTCATAGTTGCCCAATTGTCATGAAGCACCTAAAGGTAAATTTTTGTTAGTAATTATTATTGTTGTTTTTTTTAATTCTTAAAATCAAGATTTAAGTTTTAGTTAAATGTTCAAATCAAGGTTTACGACTTAGCCTTTAATTTTCTTGTTGTTGATTTAGATGCTTTCACTTGGCATAATGGTTTGGCTGCTAATAATATTCCCACACCAATAAGTTGTGGAATTGAATTTATCATATGTTGACAAAAAGAATGGTGGTTTTATAATTCTTGTTTGGTTCAAACAACACTTACCTTTATATTTTAATAATATAAATATCCATAGCTAAATTAATATAGGTTGATTTAAAAAAAAAAAAAAAGGATTTTTATTGTTATTGGATAATGTATAAAATGTAATGTCTTTTTAAGCTAAGTACAATAAGTTAATATGATATTAGTAATTGGGATTTGCAATTATTTAAACTTACTTTATTTTTAAAGTTAGGTTGGTAACTCGTTGACTAATGGAATTTAGACTGGTTAATTGATCAGTAATATTCATTAATGTTTGTACATGGTGTTGAAACATTCCATGTGATTGGTTGTTCACTTTAAGGGTTCTAGTTACTTTTGTATTTAATTCTGTGTGCGTTGGGATGTTAGGATATTTGTCTTTAGCTTTGTAGTCTTGGTCTGCTTGTGTCGGGCGGGATGTAGACACTTCCTTGTTCCTCAGAACAGTCGCCAGCCCTGAGACCTTAAATGGTCAAAATCAATGGGAACCTGGGCTTGAGAATTGCTTATGTGTCCTGGAGGTCCTAACCATTGCAAGGTAGGATGTGAGGGTAGTCTTTCTTATTCTTCGTCAGTTGAGTGTCGTACATTGCTTTCAGTTGCTTGATGTGCTTTTATGTTAGGTTTCTATGTTGTTGTCACATGATTTTCATGCATCATATTCGTCATCGTGTTGTGACGTTGAGTATAAAGTATTTATTACCCTTCTACACACAAAAAAAAATAAAATAAATTCACTTGTTATGTGAGGCTTGTTGTCGTAACAAAATGGGAGGTTTGTTACACCTACGGTAGCATAGAAACCATTTGTTTCAGGGCAGTCTACTGAAGCTTCATCTCCTCTGGCTGGTAGTTTTCTCCTAGATTTGAATGCTTCCACAACAAATAAAAGGAGGACAATGGTTTCACAGTATTTTCTTCATCAGGGTAACTAATGCAATGTCTTTTTGTTTTGATTTTTGGAAAATATTACCAAGTTTACTCCATCCGGAATGGTAGTGTTTCTGTTAAGGAATACATTTTGTACTCAGTAGTTATAAGGGCTAGTAGTATTTCAGAGCCTCTAAAATATGATTTGGTATCATTTGGGCTTTTTCTTTTATAATTTATAATTTATCTGCATGCTTTGGCCACAATTTCTGAGAATACAAAATGGCTGGGTATCATTTGGGTTTTTTCTTTTATAATTTCTTTGCATGCTTTAGCCACAAATTTTTCTAATACAAAATGACTGCTTATTGTTTATTATAATTTCTTTGCATGTTTGGTTCGCAATATGAACAATTCACTACATCTACTTTATAGTCAATTTTTATAATCTTTGTCAATATAAAGAATTTTTAGATAAATATAGAGAAGAGATAAGCCAAAAACAAAGTTACTTAAATAGAACTATGATCCGAAAAAGAAAATTTTGGCAAAAAAACCCATATTTTTACATAAAAAACATGAAAATAAATCACCCAATCAAAAGTGGTATGATAAAATTATAGATAATTTGAAATTATATTAAATCATTTAAACAAAATCATAAAATTAACCCTTAAATGCTTACTTTTAAAATGTTAGTTTATCACTCCAAGCACAACATAATACATAATGTCATGAAAACATACATTTAAAAAAATATATTCAAAACCCAAATTTGAAAAAAAAAACACATTAATAAAAGACTAAAATAAAATGAAAAAAAATTAAAATTAAAATTTCCACTAAAAAACTATATATATATATATATATATATAATGATGATGATGATTAACGTCCACTAAGACCTAATTGGTCTATCATACCTTAAGCAGGTAAGTGATTACTTGTGATTCTTTAGAATTTTGTTTTTGTGCTCGAAAAGCATTAAAAGAAGCTTTCCAAGATCACCATACTTTTGTTGAGTTAAGAGGTTAGGAAGGTTGGTAGTGTGATCAATATTTTGAAAATGAGATCTAATATGGGTATAGGATGGACAATCTAAGAGAAAGTGATTTTCATATTCAACCTTCTTAGTGTCACAAAGGTGACACACTCTTTCATCCCATGGCATTTTAGGAATTGACCAATTCTCAGTTTCACTATGGAGCTCGTGAGAATTTGTTCTTATCTTAGCAATGCTTATTTTTTTCTTTACACTTGGCAAAACAGATAGATAATTTTGATCTTGTAGATTATGGTTGATTACATCTTTATAATACCTTAATTTTCTTTTTTCCTCTAACTCTTTATCACACCACATCTTTTCCCTAAATTTTGATTTGCTATTTTTTTTAATAGTATCTTTATTCTGCAAAATGGTTTCTTCCATGATTCCCCAATAGTTTATCCAAGATCGGGCGTCTTTATGCCATCCTTGCTTGAGTTGATGGTGGTTATGACTTTATTTTGAAGCAATTTTAAGTAGCCTCTTGTCTTCCATGTTGTTTAACTTGTTCTTATACATTAGGTATCTAGTCATATCCATGCTCTCAATTGGGGAGAGGCTTTTTTCTATGAGGAGGATGGGATAGGGTGTATTTCTTTTAATTTTGAGATTATAGGTTATAAAATTCTTTTGTATTTTCTCTATCTTTCTCCAAGATTCATGAGAGAGACTACAGCCCCAGACTTCACATCTATAAAGAATAACATGTGTAACAAGAGTCTCAAAGAGGAGTTTCTTCTTATCCCAACTCCAAAGATCAGCTGATTTACAATTTTTTTCAAGCCCATAATAAGCTTTCCATCCCCCAATAATCCTTTTCTCAATGCTATAATTCCAATTGATCTTGTGGTGAATATCAATTCCAAGATATTTGTATGAAGTCACTTCCTCCAATTTATTGTTGTCATATACAAAGGTATCATAAGGGATCTTATTGGATTTAATAATCATGACCTTAGACTTATCAGTATTAACAATCATACCCATATTGGAGCAAAACTCCTTGAGGATTCTTAGTTGGTTTTCAAGATCATGGGGACTCCTTTCCATAAGAAAAATATCATCGGAATAAAGAAGAATATTGATGACTATACCAGTGAGAGTAGGGCCGACACAACCTTCTTTTTCCAAGCATTCTTCTAACTTATCAATGTATATGCCAAAAAGGGTAGGGGACAAGGGACAACCTTATTTGACTCCGATATTGCAGTTAATCTCTTTTAACTAGCCCTCAATGTTTTTAAACTTATAAATAACGTTCTCATACATCCTTATTACAGTAGACCTCAACTCGAGAGGCACGTTTATCTCTTCCAAACTATTCCAAAGGTTTTTCCTAGGAACCATGTCAAAATATTTTCTAAAGTCAACAAAACAACAAAAAAGATTCGTTTTAGTATTGCGGAACTCCTCTGCAATGATCCTAAAGGTAACGATATGGTCCAAAGTTGAATGATATCTCCTAAACCCGGCCTGGCCTTTAGCTCTTTTACTGTGGCTTTCTAGCCAAATGCTAATCTTCTTTGCCAAAATAATTCCATAAAGCTTGGCTAAAATTGGGCTAATCATAATGGTCCTATAATTAGAGGGAGTGTTTTTATCCCCATTTTTAGAAATAGGAACAATGAGGCTTTGCATCTAGGGTTTAGGGAAGCCCTGCTTGAATGCTAAATTGAAGAGGTTGTGTATGTGAGGGATAAGGATTGGCCCTCTGATTTTAAAAATTTCAGCATGGTAGCCTTCAATGTCCTTAGATTTCCCATTTGCGAGCCGCTTAACCACGAACTCTATGTCATCTAAAGAAAACACTTATTCCTTTGTAGGGACAATAGGAATGGTGTCCATGGAATTAGGGAACTCGTAAATACTTTTAAGGTAGGAATTTCAGTCTGTTAAGGGAATCCTATTATTTTCTTTAGTATTACATTTTAGAATTTGGCTCCAGAACTTCTTAGGATCCAACTTGTATAGTTGTGAAAGTTGCTCTTTCCTTTTATTGATATAGTATCTTTTTTTCCTTTTAATTAGGGCTTTGTATGTATTGATCTTATCGAGTTTTAAGGGCTAATTAGAAGCATCCCTAATGAATTTCCTAGCAATTTTACATTCTTTATTGTACCAAGGGTTGGTTGTTCTATTATTCTTTTTATGGGACACCTCGAAAGCGAACTTGTTAATAGAAGTGGATAGGGTAGTTGTAAAATTATGATAGAGTTCTTCAATGTTGTCCTTATAAGTTAGGAGGTTTAATTTACTATTTAAATCCTTTAATAAAATGTCAACTTTACTTTTTTCAAAGCGCAAATTCCTTTGATTATTAGAATTCTCTTCAATGGTGCTCCTATGCATGGAAAAATTTAGAGTTAGGGTTAAAGGTTTATGATGAGAGTCAGGCTCATGGTCATTTAAAAGGTTAAAAGTTGTTATTTGGTTGGAAACAGGGATATCATATATCACATAATATACAACACTACTACCTATCCCATGAATACATGTCATTTGGTTGGAGTTTGGCCACTTCATTACTCCATTGCAAATTATTAGGTCTTGAGAGCTGTAGAGCTTGACCAACTCAGTACCAAACAAATTCTCAATTATGTCTTCAGAGTTTCTTTTGTAGCTATTAGATAAAACAAGGTCCTCATCTAGCCATACAGGTTTATGGTTGGAGTGATCACTTAAAAGAGTAGCTTGTTTAGTTGCATTCCTAGCATTAAAGTCTCCTAACAGGAGGATATTACCTTCATTTTTCAAATTATAAATATCTTGTTCTAAATTATTATAGAGACAATTTTTATCTAGATTATTTTTCTTATAAAAAGTAGAATTAATAGCTGCAAAATAACAAATTGCTATATACATCTTCTTAGCATTGATGTTTGAAATTTCTATCCAAATGTATTGATTAAGAGGGTCAATATTATGAAGTTGAATGTGAGGAGAATTTTTTTTTCTAATATAACAAGTTATGCCTCCTATCCCTCTACGGTGAGATTTTTTGTTCCATGCTGACCACAAGACAAATCCTTCCATGTTAGCGACCTTAGACTTCTCATGCTCCCAAGTTTCAGCTAGACAGATAATATCAATATCACTCGAGATCCAACTTATCATAGGACCTTTGAGCCATGGAAAGCCACGACAATTCCAAAAAAGGATGCCAAGTGTCCCAAATTCCTATTTATTATTATCCTTCTGGTCTCTATCCCTAACAATAGATTTTTGATTTCTAATTATTGTCCATTTTCCTTCTTTCCTATCTTCTTTTACCTTTTGAACTTCCTTCCTTAATTCATCTTGGTCTCCGGGAATGAGGTCTTCATTTATAAATATTACAGACCCTTTTAAGCTCAAAGATTTACTAAGTATGCTATATTTATGGTCATTAAAACTTACTTTGACATGGATCAACCTATCTTTGTGATGAATTATTTTTCCTAGCCTCTTTGCTTCTATGAGGTAAGTTGTATCAATTTGTGATTTATTTTTTAATTCTTCTTTTACTATTGCTAGTGTATCCTCCTCTTGTTGT
>ML782940.1:399400-479121 GCA_009831015.1 Picea engelmannii
TTTATGTTTTTCCATTTCTTGAATTCTATCTTTCATTGTCTGCAATTCACTCTTGAACCCTAAGAATCTATCCTCTATTTGAGTTTGAATGGTATCTTTAATTTTTTTATCAATCATTGCCTCTAGCTCTATTTGGAGTTTTACGTTCTATTAGGATTTTGGCATCTCTCTCTTCTCTTTTTCTTTCTACTGATTCCATATAATCGTAAAGGATCTCTAGGATGATTTTGGGGGGCCTCCCCTTGTTAGGTTGAGTTTTTGGAATAGGTGGTGGAGTGCTCATATTGAAAAGAAGAGAAAAAGATGTAACAATTACTATTATGGATTGACTTCATCTCTCAAATCAACTTTTACTTCTGAGACTTAAAATAAAAAAATAAAAATATATATATTTAAATCTCTTTACGTAAAATTAAAATTGAATCAAAGTAAAAAGTGACTCACCTCATTTCAGATGTCCAAATGCTCAACCCTTTGAAGAAGTCAAAAATAATTTCTGAAAATGGAAAAGAAGTCTAGAGAAACTACACAGATTATTCTGGGTAAAAAAAGGTAAAAAATCCAAGATTATTCCCGTTCAAAACCCTAGATATATAATCTTAGAAATAAAATATCTCCTAAAATAAATAAATAGACATAAAAGTATTATTCCAGTTCAAAACCCTAGATATATAATCTTAGAAAATAAAATATCTCCTTAAAAAAAATGTGTTATTGGTGTTGAAAACCCTAGATATATAATCTTAGAAATAAAATATCTACTTATAAAATAAAAAAAGAGAGAGAAGTATTATTCCAGTTCAAAACAACAGAGATATAATTTCAAAACTGTAGAGAACTAGTATGCCCGTTCCAAACCGCAGAGAAATATTAATTTCAAAACCTCAGAGAAGTAGTGTATATATATACAAAGGGTGGAGGCCATGTCAACATCGTCCTAGCCCCTCTAACAAGGCCCAAGTCTCAGGCCCCATATCCTTTGTGTATATATATATATATATATATATATATATATTCCTAAGTATTTTTTTAAGTTTTTCTTTAATTTTGTTTTTTGTTTTTGTGAATAAGAAGGGAAAATCCACCATATGCCTTGCCGAAAGGAAAATAGGGCAGGTGGCGGACTTAAGTCTTTACACCACTATTCATAGAAGCTATGAAAACTAAAATGGAAGTAAAATTGGACATTGAACTGGAAATTAAACAAGCATCTAAGTAGGAAAATGGAACTACGTTGTAGTAGCGCAAGGAATCAGACTGAACTCCAAAACATAGAATTACCCGTTAGCATCGGAGGTTGCATCACTTTCATCGTCGTTGAGAGGCCCATTCTGAGTCTGCATCACAAAAGGCCTTGCACATGTCGGGCATTTTTGGCCGGTTGGTGCATTTGAGTATGCCTCATATAACATATCGATATGCTGGTGCATGGGTATGTCGCGGTGGATTTGATCCTCCATCTGGCCTCGAATCTCGAACACTAAATCTAGTTTCTCTTGGTGAAAGAATGGCGGGGGGTCTTGCCATGGTTCTAGGATTGTCGTAATAGGTGGTGGCGCTAGGACAGTGACACCCTCCACCTCCATACCACCACCTACCTCGCTTGTGGCCTCCTGTTCTCCTTCCTTGTCTTCCTCTGTCCTGAGCTACCCGACCTCCTCTGCTGCGCTTGATATTTTGAAATCACCTCGAAGCGAAATCTCCTTGGAGTAAAGGTGGAGAAATTCGTACTCCACTATGAAAGTGTAAGGCTCCTTTGCCTCCTGCAGAGGCCTATGTGTGTCTAGCACACTAGCTCCCGACGTAAATTGGCTGGGGGATACCAATTATTCGACATGGTGAAGAGGAGGGATTCCGAAGGGAACTTAATTGGTTCTTCCAGGATCACTTCCCCCACATATGCCATAGGAGTTGTCCTAACCTTCTCTCTACACTGCGTGTGGGCTATGGAAAGTTCTCCCTTTAATTGTTGCCTCCTCCTATGTCGTGCATGGAATCTATGCCAAGAAGGGCCATGGCACAACCTGCCTCTTTCCCTCAACATGGAGGAGAAATGGAGGGTGTTGATTCTTAACGTGAGCATTTTGTAAATCCATTAGTAGCTACACCAGAACTCAGAGCTGTCGGTTTGGTGTGAAGCTAAGGTGAAATGGCCTGAATCGTTGTTTTTCCAAATAAGAGCATAGAGGAACGACATGACTGCTACCACCAACGTCTCTCATCCACTGAATCCCATGGTCATCATTCTGATCGCGCAAGGGAGAATTCCTTCACCTCTTGACGGACAGTAATGGTGATCTCTTATTTAATGTTGAGGGGAGGGGTTCCAACCTACCATATTTATGGTTGGGCTCTTGTTTGTGCTACATGGCTTCTCTGTGCTTCATGGCACCCCATCGAGGGCTTTAATTTTATTTTTTTAATATCTATTTTCTTTTTAATATTATTTTTTAAATTTAATTTATTTTCTTTTTCTTAGTTTTTTTTAGTTTTTAATTTATCAAAAAAAAATGAATTAAATGTTTTTGCTAAATATTGAAAAACAATGTTATTTAACTACAATTATTTTGTGTGTATTGAAGTAAAGGTAAAATAATGTTAAAAATGATATTTCCTCTAGATTTAAAAAGTGTGGAACCATAAATTAATTGAGACAAATATATGAAAATTCTTAATTTCAAAAAAATAATGGTATTTTTTTTTTTTAAAGATTGAAAGAACCATGGAAAAATTACTAAAATCATAGTTGAAAAAAAAAATAGAAAAAATGGAAAATAGATGAAAAACACAAGCATTTAAAAACATAATGTGGAAACATTATGGATCAAAAAAATTAAAATATCAAAAAGCCACCTAAAAAGCGAGGGGGGTACTATGGGTAGCACCATTTTTAAAAATGTGGTAAAAAATGTGACCCCACAAAAACTAGAACTTTGTCGTTAAGTTGGTATCTATGTTCAAACTTCAAATAGAGTTAGAGGTAATTCTTGATAATAAGTTTAGATCCTTTAAAGACAAGATTAAAAAATAAATAGACAATAAAATTTTAGGGTTGGGGGTTAAGTTGAAAAAAATGGAGATTAAACTACAGGAAATGAAAAAGCAAAGTGAATAAAAGAAACAATCAACCCAAGAAGGATAGGTCAATAATCTGTAAAATTTTAATTTGAGGAACAAGATAAAATAGTTAGGAGAAAAGATAAATAACAAGGCCTTAAATAGTTTGGAAGGTAAATTGGATATCAAACACATCAAAGAGGAAATGAATAAGCTTATAGATTTATACCATGAACATAAAAAAAAAGCCTTGAAGCTCATAATTTTTGGTTTAAAAGAGAATAAATATGAGGGAATTCTAGTCAAGGAATAAATACAAAATAAATTACAAATTGAAACAACTTGTCTCATAGAAACAAAGATGTTAGTTAAAATAATTGAGCATAAATATAGGTTAATTAAGATATAATGACTACAAATATGACATACTCAGTAAAACTTCGAGTTTAAACGGGTCATGAATATGTATAATTAAAAACATCATTCCATAAGACCAAGGTAAATTAAAGAAGAAAGTTCAAAAGGTAAAAGAAGCCACGAAGTAAGGAAAATGGGAAACAATTAGGAATATAAAGGCCATTATTGGGGATAGAGAATAAAATAGAATAATAAATAGGAATTTCAAACACTTTGGATCCTCTCTTGGAAGGGTCATGGATTTCCATGGACTAAAGAGACTCTTAAGTTGGATCATGAGTGAAATTGCTATTATATTTCTTGTTGAAACTTGGGAGCATGAAGAATCAAAGGTCCCTAACACAGAAGGATTTTTCTAGTGGCTAGTATAGAACAAGAGATCGAGGCATAAATTGTTATATAAAAATTAAACTCTAAACAATTGGTTTAGGTACTAGGTTAATCAATCTCCATAGTTCTGAAGATATAATAATTTTCAATGGTCTAATGAAGTGGTTGAAATCCAACCAAATGACTTGTATTCATAGGCTTCATCACAGTGTCAGAGATTATGTGATATCTGATATCCTCATATAGAACCAAATTGTAAATTTTGACATCTTAAATGACCATGAGCTCGACTCTATTCATAGACCTTTAACCCTAACTCTAAAATTTGTTATGCAAAAAATCCTCGTTGAATATAATTTTGATAAACAAAAGCACTTGATCTTTGACAAAAAATAAGGTTGATTTTTTTTAAGGATTCAATAATGAATTAAATGTCGTATCAAATAAGGAAAATATTGAATATCTCTATCATAATTTTATTACAACCCTCTCTACTTCCATTAACAAGTTATTTATCAATTTCACCCTTAGCATGATAAAGAATGTAAGATTACTATATAAAAACCATTAGGAATGTTTTTAATGATTCTTTAAAATCTCACAAGATAAATAGGTATAAATCCCCAATTAAAAGAAAAAAAAGGGTACTACATAAATCAAAAGAAATAGAATATTTTGCACCTATCTTATCTAGATCGTAGGAAATTTTAGAGGAAAATTCCAACTCATAAAACTAAACAAAAAAATATGATTATGTTGAAGGAATGGAATTCCTAACTTAAAAATATTTAGGAATCCCTTCATGTTGCGGACAAAATTAAAATCCTTTCTACATAAGAATTTGTTTTCTATAGAAAACATAGAATTTTAGGTTAAGCAACTTGCAAAATAAAAAGTTAAGAAAATCAAATGCTACGAAGCATAAATATTGAAAATTGGATGGCCTATCCTCATCTCTCACATCCACAAACATTTAAATTTAGTAGTATAGTAGGGCTTCACTAAACCTTGGAATCAAAGCCTCATTGAACATATTTTTAAAAGTAAGGTTAAAACAAACCCTCTAACTATATGACCATTATGATTATCCCCATTTTAACCAAGTTATATGGAATTATTTGGGAAAAGAAGACCAATGTATGGTTATAAAACCATGGAAAAAGAGCTAAAAGGAAGGCCAATTTAGAAGGTATTATTAAACTATGGACCACCTTGTTATGATTATGATCATTGTGGAGGAGCGTTTCAATAATAAAACCAATCTCCTGTGTTTTTCATTGAGTTTATAATTTTTTTTGACATAGATCACGTATTTGGCAAAGATTAGAAGAGATAAAATTTATTTTCAAGTTGAGAGTTGTTGCGATATGGTTATATCATAATGTTATTACCAAGTTTAGGAACACTAACGGTTGGTCGGAAGAAATTCATTATAATGTAGAAGTTAAGTAAGGTTGTCCTTTGTCCCCTAACCTTTTTGGTATGTACATTGAAGTTAGAAGTTTTTTTGGAAGAAACAGGTTGTGTTGACATGAATCTAGCTAGTATAGTCATCATCCTTCTTTACATTGATGATATTGTTCTTATGGTGAGGATTCCCTTTGATCTAGATAAGAAACTAAAAATTCTCAAGGATTTATGTTTTAGTGTGGGTATGACCGTTAACTTTGACAAAGTGAAGGTTATGATAATTAAATCTACAAATATCACTTACACTAATTTTCTCTATGACAACAAAAACTTGGAGGAAGTGACTTCATACAAATATCTTGGAATTGATTTTCATCATAAGTTTAATTGGAACTACAACATTGAGAAAATGATAAATGGAGGGTGAAAAAATTATTATGGACTTGAAAATAGTTGTAAATCAATGGACCTTTGGATATGGGATAAAGGGAAACTCCTCTTTGAGACTCTCATTACTCTTGTTATCTTATATGGTTGTGAAATTTGGGGTTGTAGTATCTTTAGAGACTTGTGGAGAAAGATAGAGAAAATCCATTTTTTTTTTAAATTACAATCTCAAAATTAAATACAATACACCCTATCACTATGACTTGGTACCTAAGGTACAAGCACAAGATGAACCACATAGATTCTTCAAACTCGAGTCAAAACTAACTACATCTCAAAGAGGGTTGGCATAAAGATGACAGATAAATTATTTGGGAATAAAGGAAAATGTTACTCTCTAGAATAAGGATAATATTAAAAATATTATTACATGTACATTTAAGGATAAATTGTGGTGTGATTAAAAAATAAAGGATAAAATAAAATTAAAATACTTTACGAGGTGATCAACCACAATCTAGAAGATCAAAAGTATCTCTCTTTTCACAAGAATAAAGAAGGAAATCAACATTGCTAAAATAGAAACAAACTGTCAAAATCAACATTGTTAAAATAAGAAAAAACTTTCACAAGTTTCATAGTGAAATATAGGGTTGGACAATTCCTAGAACATCACAGGTTAAAAGAATTTTTCATCTTTGTGACAATAAGAAGATTGAAGATGAAAATATTTTTTTCCTAAAATGTCTTGTGTATATCCATATTAAATCACAATTTCAAAATATTTGCTATAGTACCCACCTTCCTAACCTTTTAACTCATCAAAACCATGGTTTATGAACACTTCTTTTAAAGCTTTTCAAACACAAAAATAAATTTAAAAACAAATTAAATAATTCCTTACCTTAAATTTTTGATAAAGTGAAGATTTATAATCATCATAATGTATAATACAACTTACTTAATACCTTTTCAAAAATTTAATCTCTTTAAATATATAATCAATTTAAAATTAAAATAATTCTAAACTAATTAATAAAATTTCACAATTTACTTTATTACCATCAACCCTTCAACATACCATCATTATTGGTACAATTTACTTATATTAAAAAAAATAGTCAATTTAAAATTAAAATAATTCTAAACTAATTTAATAAAACTTCACAATTTGCTTATTCACTTATATTAAAAAAAAAATCATTTTCAAAAACCCTTTAAATATCAGTTATATTAAAAAAATTATATTTTCAAAAATATAATCTCTTTAAATAAATAAAGAGATCTCAATTAATTCAATAAAGTTTCAATTTTATTTTATTACTATCAATCAATAGAATACCATACTCTTTCCCTGTATGTAATAGGGATCACTTTGTCCTTAACGAATCTCAAATATTTCACTTAAAATATCATTACTATATAGTGTACAATTAACTTGATCTCTTTAAATACATAATACATTCTAACTAAACATTCTAAATTCGGAAGTAAAATAATTCTCAACTAATTTTATAAAGTTTCACAGTTTACTTTATTACTATCAACCTATAAAATACTAATACTCTCTCTTATTATCAATCTGTAAAATACTATTACTCTTTATATGGAACGTTGTTCCTTACCGAATATGTCTTGTATATTATAATTGATAGATCTCAAAGATTTAACTAATTCAATAAAGTTTCACAATTTACTTTATTATTATCAACCTATAAAATACTAGTGGAACGACTCACTTTTTCTTTAACGAATGGATTTCCAAGATATGGTTGCTATATTTATATTTATATTGAAAGGCATGTTCTTATTGGAATTGATGGTTTAATCATCTTTTTAATAACAAATTCTAATGTAATGGTCAACAATTAAACATACTTACATATTCTTCGTCTTACATTCAAATGGATAAATAAAATTTAATGTTCATAAATTCCTTACATTTGTGAATGCATCTATTAACATGTTTACTTTTTCAAATTTATATAATCATATTAAAAAATTACTGGATGACTATCTGATTGCCACATTGAATAATTAACAAACACTATCACGCCTCACTACCTCATACTCCTCATTGCCACTGATAGCAGGTATCAAATGTTGACATGTTTTTATCGATTTGAAGCGATCCATGGTCCGCTGCTAGCGTTTCAATTCTCATGCCAAGTTTTACACCTCATGTCGGAGGCAACGAAGATAGTATACCGATCCATGGTCCGTTGCTGGCGTTTCAATTCCCATGCCAAGATTTCCACCTCATGTCAGAGGCAAGGAAGATTCGTATCGAGTGAGTATAGCATTTGCAACCATCTCAGGAATCGCATCTATACAACTGCGTAGTTTCTCAAGTACACTCGGCTCCAGCCAGCATGCAGATGTGCGGCTAGGGTGAGAAACCTAGCGGCTAGGGTAAGAAACCTAGCTCTCTCCTTTATATGTATATATAAATTAACTAGGTTAAGTTTAGGGTGGCGGACGGAAAGATCACAAAATAGTTCTCTAATTTTCCTCCAAATTCCTCACTTGGAACTTTTTATGAACACAGTAGGCTTATGGAATATGGGTTTTAGCTCCTCCAAATTCCTCACTCGGAACTTTTTATGAACACAGTAGGCTTATGGAATATGGGTTTTAGCTGGGAAACTGTTGCTTTTGCTTTTCGATTTTTTTATTGTATTTGTTTTTAACGTTCTGGAGTATTGGACTTGCAGGTTCGTCTCTCCAACCTTAATACATGAGTGTTCAAACCTTAATACATGAGTGTTCAAGACGTCAAATTTCAAAGCTAGAATTTTGAAACCCTAACCGTTACGGTCGAGAGAGTCATGGAGGCTGTCTCCTTGGGCTCATTTTTATATAATGGAATCCCCAATTTTATAAGAACATAAGGAACCTGTTCTTATCTTATGCCTTGAGCAAGGTGGCACTTCTATCATTAATCTATTTTTTGAATTTTCTCGAAGGCCTTACGATTAGAAGAGATTTATTAAAAGCCCTCGACAATCTCGCGACACAGGCTGATCGAACCCTCCATATTTTTATCTATCGCCATCGGTTCTTCACAGTTATCCAAGATCAGCAATTTTCCTCGTTCATGCCTTCTTTCGCGAATTATCAGCTACCTGGAGACTTAATTTTTTTAATCGGTTCGGTGGAATTCAAGGGTTTCAAATCTTTGGTTCATTCTCGGCTCTCAGGGATGTGGTTGATATGGTAGTATTAATTAATTCATCCATTTCGCAAAATTAATGTTTTCTTGGTATATAATTCTGGAAGATTTAAACTCCCATTGAGAGAAAGCGAGAAGAATGACAAAACTATTAAATTCAGTCAACAGGAGTTAGGATTGCGCGTTGGGTTAAGTGCGTGGCCTGAGTTCAATTCCTTTGGAGTAGTGTCAACCATTTGTTTTTAATTACAGAATTGAGCCATGTCCCAAACTGGTATTTTTCTTCCTTCTTCTCCTTTAAAAAAATATTTTATCCCTTAAAATAACGGTACATTCCCTGCTGATATTTGGCTTTGTCTAGCGAAAGTTCTCGTCTTATATTTCACTTTGGTTAGCTATGGATTATAATGGTTGATGTAGATTGTCATGATTTTTGACTAAGCTTATCAAAATAACAACAATAATGCGATTAAGTTTCTTCTATTTATTATGGCTAGCGTGGATGTATGTTGTCATGATTTTCTATTAAACTTATTGAATTACCAATAGTAATGGCTTTTGAATTTATTCAATACATATTCACAATATGATAAGTTCAATATGGTGGGTAGTATGGAAAAATTGTTGAATGAATCCATATGAAAGATCTGAAAAGAAAGTAAACAACAAAATATAAAATATTATAATTGATGTGTTAATATACTATAATTGATGTGTTAAAATACTATAATTGATGTGTTAATTATTATTTGATGGAAAAAAAAAACATTATATTTATTATTTGATTATAAAAAATGTTAATACAAAAGACAATATCATATATTATATATAAGAAGAAGACATCATATAATTATTTGATTACATTTATTATATTAATAAAAAAACATATCTTATAAACAAATGTATATAAGAAGCTTTGAATACATTTATTATATTAAGAAAAATATAATATCAATATTAATTATTTGATAAAAAAAAAACTATAACAATATTAATTATTAATATTAGTTATTTGATTACATTTATTATATCAAGAAAGACATAATATTTTATATTTTAAATCAAATGTCTAATAACAATATATTAAGAACAAGCAATATATTAAGAAAGATGTCATTTTATATTTTTGTTGACTTTAAGATATTTAATATTTGTCTAAAGATATAAATATATTTTTGAAAGATTCCATTATAAAAAAATTATTTCCAATGAAAATTTTATTTCATTATAAAATATATATATATATATATATATATATATATATATATATATATATATATATATATATATACAAAGAAAACACCATGACATGAAATCATTTTTCATCTTTGTTACACTAAAAGGGTTGAAGATGAACACTTTCCCCTATAATGTCCTTGTATAAACACTTTAGTTGTATGAATCTATCCAAGAAAAACAATACGACGACATTGATCACATTTACTCATAAAAGGATTCAAGTTGAATATTTTACTACTATAAATCATAATTTCTTTTAACTCATTCTTTTGTGCTTTCTTGACAATTGCAACACCAAAAAGTTGAATGCATAAATGCATACTCTAATTTTATATATGCTTATTCATAAGGAATAGATTTTATAGTTCAAGATTATATGTTATGAATGTCCATAAAAAAAGTATGATTCTAAGTTTCATTCTCTGTAATATATTGCATAAGTTCAAAGTTCCTATATTTTTCACAAAGGAAACACTTTGTTAGAATTTTTTTTTAAGTTTCACCAAAGCTTACTTTTTGTAATGTGTGGGACACAAACCAAACTTTTCATGCAATGAACTTCCCTCGACGTTGCAATATGACAAACAAAACAAGACATTGCAACATGACAAACATAGTAATGTTGTGTTGTGTCGAACATACTAACGTTGGACAATGACGAACATAGTAATGTTACAATCTAATGAACATAATAACGTTGCAATGTGATGAACATAAATTGATGTCCTAATGTGATGAACATAGGCATGTTGTCATAAAACAAATAGAAATTTCACTCTAGCACATGTCATCCTATCATTGCAATGTGATGAACATTTCCTCATGTTGCAATGTGACTCACTTATTCTAAGGTCACAATGAGACAAACAATTCCAAACATCGCAATTTGTCGAACAAATTAACTTTTCAATCTACCAAATATATTAATGTAACAATGTGATGAACATATAATGTTGCAATGTGATGAACATATTAAAGTCGCAATGTGACAAACATAGTAACATCGCAATCTACCAAACATAGTAATGTCGCAATGTGACGAACATAGGCATTTCATTGCAATGTGGATAGTAAGGTCACAATGTAAAGAACATAAAAAGAGGTTGCAATGTGTCCCATGTCGCCCTGTCGTTGCAATATGATGAACATTTCCTCACATTGCAATGTGATGCACATATCCCGACATCACAGTGTGACAAACACCGCAATGTGTCGAAATTAGTAATGCTGAAATCTACCAAACATCATATTGTCACAATGTGACGAACATATACAGACTTTGCAATGTGGTGAACATATATGGATGTCGCAATATGAAGAAGAAATACATACATCATAATGTGACAAACATTTCCAAATGTCGCAATGTGTCAAATATATATGGATGTTGATAGGAATCTCGTTGCACTGTGTTTCACTTCATCTTATCATCACAATGTGATTAACATTTCTTGATGTTGCATTGTGACGGAATTATTCCAATGTCATAATGTGACAAAAATTTCCAAATGTCGCACTCTATTGAACATAGTAACATTGGAATCTACCAAACATAGTAAAGTCGCACTATGAAGAACACATAACATTGCAATGTGGATAGTAGCATCGCAATGTGACAAACATAAATATATATCGCAATGTAACAAACATAAATACATGTCGCAATGTGTCCCACATCACCCTGTTGTCTCAATGTGGAAAAGTTTTCTCATGTTGCAATGTGACACTCATACCCTAACGTCCCAATGTGACAAACATGTCCAAACGTCACAACGTGTCGAACATAGAAAACTTGCAAACTACCAAATATCGTAATGTCGCAATGTGATGAATATATATGAATGTCGGAAAGTGACAAGCATTTACAAACGTCGTAATGTGTACAACATAGTAATGTTTCCATCTACCATGCATAGTAACATCACAATGTGATGAACATAAATAGATGATGCAATGTGACAAACATTTCCAAACATTGAAATGTGTCGAACATAGTAACAATGCAATCTTCCAAACATAGTAGCATCGCAATGCAACGAACATATATGGACGTCACCATGTGACGAACAGGTTTGGACGTCAAATGTGATGAAAAATTACAAACATCGCAATCTGATGAACATATCCTTCTCATAGCAGTGTGAAGAACATATACAGACTTAGAAATGTGACGAACATATATGGATGTCGCAATATGACGAAGAAATACATACATCATAATGTGACAAACATTTCCAAATTTCGCAATGTGTCAAATATATATGGATGTGGATAGGCATCTCATCGCGCAGTGTTGCACATCAACTTATCATCGCAATGTGATGAACATTTCTTAATGTTGCATTGTGACGCACTTATTCCAATGTCGTAGTGTGACAAATTTTTTGAAATGTCACACTGTGTTGAACATAGTAACGTTGGAATCTACCAAACATAGTAAAGTTGCAGTCTGAAGAACCCATAACATTGCAATGTGGATAGTAGCATCGCAATGTGATGAACATAAATACATGTCGCAATGTAACGAACATAAATACATGTCGCAATGTAACGAACATAAATACATGTCGCAATCTGTCCCACATCACCTTGTTGTCTCAATGTGGAAAAAATTTCCTCACATTGCAATGTGACACACATACCCTGACGTCACAATGTGACAAACACTTTCAAACATCACAACGTGTCGAACGTATTAAACTTTCAAAATACCAAACATTAGAATGTCACAATGTGACGAATACATATGAATGTCACAAAGTGACAAGAATTTACAAACATCGTAATGTGTACAACTTATTAATGTTTCCATCTATCATGCATAGTAACATCACAATGTGATGAACATATACAGATGCCTCAATGTGACAAACATTTCCAAACATCGAAACGTGTCGAACATAGTAACAATTCAATCTTCCAAACATAGTAACATCGCAATGCAACAAACATATATGGACGTCACATTGTGATGAATAGAGATGGACGTCAAATGTTATGAACAATTACAAACATCACAATCTGACGAACATAGCCTTCTCATAGAAGTGTGATGAACATAAATCGACGTTGTAATGGGACAAATGCATTCCGATAGACATTTCCAAACATCACAATGCGACAAACACAACACATTGTCGCAATTTGATGTACACAACCCAATGTGTTGATGTGACAAACATTTTCCGATGTCGCAATGTGAGGAACATAACCCATTATCGAACTATGAAAAACTTATTCCAATGCCATATTGTGAGAAACATAAAACCTTCATCTTAATTTGATGACCATAACCTTACAATGTTAAGTGACGAACAAAATCTAATGTCACAATGTGATGACCAAAACCTTATGTCGACATGTGATGAGCAAAAGATGATTTCACAATGTGATGAACACAAACTGATATTGGCATGTCACGAACAAAACATGATGTCACAATTTGACAAACAAAACATGATCAATATTGCAATGCATTAGTGCCATAGTAAACTATGGTGAATGATGCAGGAGCATCGCCAACTCAGCAAGTGAGCCAGCACATCAAGCGGAGATCAGCTGGATAAACAAACCCAAAATTTTGAAAAGTGCTTTGGGATTGTAGCGCAAGTTTTAAATGATCTTTTATGAAGGAGCGCCTTTTGTATGTTGTATCAAACCTCGAGCCATACGCTCTTGTCTGAAGTAGATAGGAGGCATTTAATCTAGTTAATGCAGGTAGATAGGATTTATTTTCTAGATTAGACAGTTTTAGATGGAAGGAGGGAAAACGGATATAGACACCCTCATTGTATCATTGTAACATTATCAAGAATTCAGGAGAAAAGAAGAGTAAGCAGAGAAAACTGTGAAGAACACCCATGTACAGGCATTTTGAATTAATAGAAGAAAGTTCTGATTCAAATTCATGGCTGGTGTTGTTTCCCTGCGTATATCATTCATGTGCTTATGAATGTTTGTTTTCTGATTATGCATTTGCTCTATATATGTTGTGCATGTGATTTCATGGTTTAACTTGAAGTCTGAGAGAGAATGAGTTTCAATTGTTTCTCTATCTGAGCCAAGAGACTCCTGCAAGGCGTGCAGTTGAATTCATCCATGGGGAGTGCGTTGATGAAGGCTCAGTGGTCTAACTCTTGCTCTCATTCACCCAGAAGTGGAATGGGTTGTTGAAGCCGTGCAAGGAGTGCGCAGGCTGAAGAAGAAGTCTCAGTTGTGTATCTGAGCAAAAGGAGATAAGTACTGCTGTTGCAGGAAGTGCGCAGAGTCTGAGGGATTCAACACTTGAGAAGTTGTTGAATGAGCGCAAGGAGTGCACATAAATTCCTTTGAAGGAGACAGAGTGAATAAGCTCAGGAGGTATAGAACCTTTTGTGATATTGTTGAAAGGGAGTATAGAAGGTTCGTGTCGAGGAAGGTTCAAGCAGGAATTTCAAGTGCAGGCTTGGGGAGCAAGTTTGGAGAAAAAAAAAACATTTAATCATTTCAGAGAAATCTCAAGGAGGAAGTCGATGGCCAGGATCTCATAGAGGAGACCGACAAAAACCTGCCAGTCGGTGGATCTCGTGGAAGTGCGAGGAGGCTACGACCACAATCGAGCCAAGCTCGAGAGATTAGTGAGCATTGGATCAGTGGGTGTTTTCTCGTCAGCCGTTAGATCACGGGAAAGTTGCACTGGGTTTAATCTCTAGTGTGTCGAGAAGGAATCCTAGCCGTTGATCCCGGTAGGACACGCGTAAGGCATCAGAACAAGAATCAGGATTTAATCCATCGGGAATTTCAGAAGTGTGAAATCGTTGTGGGTTGGAATCGTGATTAGCGATATCCTGACGAGCACTTAGAACCGTCCATCAGTAAGGACATGTGGCGAGAGATCCTGAAGAGTCGGGAATCAGAGAATCGGGTTTTTCGAAGACGAGAGACTCGAGCATAGTGAAATCACGATACGTGATTTCTCGATCACCACAGGAGTGTGGGCCATAGGTGCAGAGAAAAGGACAAGTGTCGAAGGGTCAAGCCCTCGCCGAAGTCAACGCCAAGTGGCATCGCAAATCGAGAATCGGGGATCCGTGGGAGCAGTGGATCACAACAACACAAAGGCCGATTTCCCGACAGGGAAAGTCCCGATAGGAGAAAGGTAAACATTCGAGGAATATTCATCGGGTTTCGGGGATTTGTAAGACCCGACCTCGTGAGCACAGGACTTGCGATCACGCGAGGCTTGATTTCCCGATAGGGCGAAGGGAGATCATAAGGTGAGTTTTGTGGGTGTAGAAAAGTCCCGATAAGGGATTTGAAGAGTATTTTAGCTCTTCGGGCCAAAGGAAAAGAAAGGTCATGGTGGGAGTGGACGTGTCCTGAGTGGCGCGTTTGCACCAAGTGGTATCAGAGCAGGAACTCTTTGTTTTCTGCGACAGAGAGAAAAGAGGGAATTTCACCATGCCGCCAAGAAGAGAAAGGCAGTCGCCTGATCGAGAGGATAGGGATGTGCGAAGAAGAGGTAGGTCGACAGGGAATCCAGAGATGGAAAGGCAGATACGCGATCTTAAAGCGATATTGGAAGATATGGAAGCAATGCAGAGACGCACAGCCAATGTTGGAGACTTAAGCAACTCTGAGGGCGAAGCTGAAGCTGAACAACAAGGAGAAGTTGCAGCCGAGGATGCAGCAAATGAGCGGTTAATTAAGGCTATCACTCGGATGAGTTCAAAGAAAAAAATGGACATTCCAACTTATGAAGGAAGTCTGGATGCAGAAGAGATGTTGGATTGGATTAGGGCTCTTGACACCTACTTCGATTATGAGGATATCAAAGAGGAAAAAAAGGTAAGGCATGCTATCACGAAATTAAAGGGACATGCAGCATTATGGTGGGATGAGCTTCAAGCAGATAGATGTTCCAAAGGAAAGCAAAAGATAAAAAGCTAGGATCGAATGATTGCCAAGATGAAGGCAAAATTCATCCCAAGGGACTATCAGATCACACTGTTCAGGAGAATGCAGAACCTGAGACAGAAGTTGATGACCGTGAAGGAATATACCGAAGAATTTTACAAGCTCAATATTAGAGCAGGTCATCAGGAGAGCGATGATGAAAAAGTTGCCAGATATATGAATGGATTAAGATACGATATCCAGGATGAGATGAGTATGACAACCATCAGAACGGTTGAGGATGCGTATCAGATGGCGCTAAAGGCAGAAGAAAAGATAAGTCGTAAGCCCACACAACGAGGTAGGGGTAGGAGCCAGCCGAGAGGTAAGTCAGTTGCCCAAGACAGGTTCCAGAAGTCTAAAGATGACTGGAAGAAGCTTTAGATCAGAATGGAAAGAGGGGGAAGTTCTCAACGAGGCCAGCATGCTGAACAGCAAAGGAAACAGGTAGAACAGAGTGGAGGATATGCTGATAATAACACTTTTCCTCATACCAGAGGTAGAGGAAGAGGCCAGGGAGGAATCATCACATGCTACACATGTGGGAAGAATGGGCACAAGGCAGTTGATTGTCCAGATAGGAAGACAAATAAGGGAGAAGCTCACATCGCTGAAGCACAGAGGCGAGCTGCTAAAGCAGAAGACGCAGAAGATGGAAGGTCGCTGATGATGCGTAAAGTTCTCGTAACACCCGAGAAGGAGGTGGAGGACATAGCTTAGAGAAGCAGACTGTTCAGGACCGCATGCAAGACCAAGGACAAGAAATGTAAGGTCATTTTGGACAGCGGAAGCACCGACAATCTCGTTTCAACCAAGATGGTGGAGAAATTAGAGTTGGAGACAACAGATCACCCGAGTCCATATAAGGTTTCATGGCTACAAAAGGGACATCAGGTGAGTGTCACTAAACAATGCTTAGTTGACATCAAGATAGGAGGATACCATGATAAAATTCTCTGTGATGTTATTCCTATGGATGTATGTCATTTATTGCTAGGCAGACCATGGAAATATGACAGAAACGTAATTCATGATGGGAAGATGAATATGTATACTTTAGAGAAGAACGGGAGAACACATATGTTACTTCCGATAAAAGATAAGGAGGTGAAACCTTAAGTGAACAACAAGATACTTCTCATGAGTGGGAAGGAACTTCTCGCAGAAGTAAAGAAGAAGGAAGATCCACAATTCTTTGTGGTCAGGAAACCAAGGGTTGTTTTGACCAGCACAAGAGTGGATGATCTGCCGAAGG
Source organism: Picea engelmannii (assembly GCA_009831015.1). Taxonomy (NCBI): domain Eukaryota; kingdom Viridiplantae; phylum Streptophyta; class Pinopsida; order Pinales; family Pinaceae; genus Picea; species Picea engelmannii. The sequence goes on from ML782940.1 coordinate 416,602, forward strand.
AAATTCAGGAACTGCTGGAAGAGTTCGCTGATATAGTGGTGGACGAACTACCTCATTTGTTGCCGCCGATGAGGAGCGTGAGCCATCACATAGACCTCATACCAGGAGCTAGTTTGCCAAACAAAGAAGCGTACAGGTTGACGCCGCAGGAGAATGAAGAGGTCAAAAGGCAGGTACAGGAATTGTTGGATAAAGGATTGGTCAGGGAGAGTCTAAGTCCGTGTGTCGTTCCAACGGTACTAAGTCCAAAGAAGGATGGAGGTTGGAGAATGTGCATTGATTCTAGAGCCATCAATAAAATAACCATCAAGTACAGGTTTCCATTGCCGAGGATGGATGACTTGATGGACTGCTTGAGTGGAGAAGAATTTTTTTCAAAGGTTGATTTGAAAAGTGGATACCATCAGATTCGCATGAGGGAAGGCGACGAGTGGAAGACAGCCTTCAAAACCAATGAAGGGTTGTATGAATGGCTAGTCATGCCATTTGGTTTGACGAATGCACCAAGTACATTCATGAGGCTGATGAATGAAGTGCTGAAGGAATTCATTGGTAAGTTTGTCATTGTTTATTTAGATGACATATTGATTTTTCAGCAAAACAAAAGAAGACCATCTGAAGCATTTAGCTGCAGTAATGAGAAAGCTACAACAAGAGAAGTTGTTGATCAATATGAGGAAGTCTTCATTTATGAAGAGAGAACTCATTTACTTGGGGTTTGTCATATCGGCAAATGAATTGAAGATGGATCCAAGTAAAGTGGAGGTAATTAAAAATTGGCCATCACCAAGAAATATTTTCAAGGTGAGAAATTTCCATGGTTTGGCAAGTTTCTACCAAAAATTCATCAGAAAATTCAGTGGAATTAGCGCAGCGATGATGGACACAGTAAAGAAAAGACATAAATCTTTTCATTGGACTGAAGCGGCAGAGAAGAGCTTCAATCTGTTGAAGCGAAAGATCACCGAACAGTCGGTGTTGGTGTTACCATATTTCATGAAGACATTTCAAGTGAAATGTGATGCAAGTGTCTTTGCCATAGGAGAGGTCTTGAGCCAAGAGGACATACCAATTGCATACTTCAGTGAGAAGCTGGATGAGGCAAAGGTGAAGTATTCAACGTATGATAAAGAATTTTATGCTATCATACAAGCGTTGAAGAAGTGGAGGCATTACTTGATCCCGAAATAATTTGTTCTATATAGTGATAATCATGCATTACAGTTTGTGACTCAGCAGGAGAAGATGAATCAAAAACATGCTAAATGGGTAGAGTATATGTAGAATTTTACATTTTTAATTAAACACATTTCAGGGACTGCTAACAAAGTGGCTGATTCTTTGAGCAGGAAGTGTTTGTTGCTGCAGGAGTTCCGAGTCAAAACATTGGGTTTTGAAAATCTTAAGGACATGTATGCAGGTGATGCAGATTTTGCTGAAGCATACGAGGCAGTTGAGAATCTAGTTCTCAGAGGCAGAAGCCCATGGTCAGATTACATGATCCAGAATGGATTGTTGTTCAGAGGAAACCAGTTATGCATTCCGAATTTCTCCATGAGGGAGAATCTGGTAAAAGAAAAGCACAGTGGCAGATTAGCAGGTCATTTTGGTCACGACAAGACGTTCGCAAAGCTGAGCGAAGCATACTTCTGGTCGAAGATGCGAACAGATGTCAAGAAGTTTGTTGACGGGTGCAGAATATGCCAACATTCAAAGGGTGGAAAGCAGAATGTGGGATTCTACCAATCATTACCCATACCTGAGAGGCTGTGGGACGAAATCAGCATGGATTTCGTATTGGGATTGCCTAGGACGCAAAGAGGACATGATTCAATCTTTGTGGTGGTTGACAGGTTTTCCAAAATGACACATTTCATTCCATGCTAGAAGACCAGTGATGCGACTCATATCGCGAACTTGTTCTTCAAGGAGATTGTTAGACTTCATGGTTTACCCAGAAGCATTGTATCAGATAGGGATACAAAGTTCATTGGACATTTCTGGAGGACACTCTGGAAGAAAATGGCAACTAACTTGATGTTTATTTCTTCCTATCATCCTCAGACGGATGGGCAAACAGAGGTTGTGAATAGAATCCTGGGAGACTTACTCAAAAGCCTAGTGATAGAGCACCACAACAGCTGGGATAATATTTTTCCACAGGAAGAATTTGCTTACAATGATTCAGTGAACAGAAGCATGAGTAAAAGTCCATTTGAAATTGTATATGGTAGGCATCCAAGAGGAGTATCTGAGCTGAGGGATTCACAACAGATAATAACCAAAAGTGCAAGCGCTGAAGAATTCGCAGAGGCGATGGAGGATCTTCACTGCAGGGTGAAGCAACGATTGACAGAATTGAACCAGGAGTACAAACGCAGAGCGGATCAACATCGGAGACAACTTCACTTAGAAGTTGGTGATCTAGTTTTGGCACATCTGAGGAAGGAAAGGTTCCCAAGGGGAACATACAACAAACTGAAGATGAAGAAAATTGGGCCATGCAGAGTCCTGAAGAAATTGGGAGATAACGCATATAAGATTGAGTTGTCGGATGACATTGGAATATCTCCGACATTCAATGTCTCAGACTTATATCCATATAAGGCTGAGGAAGAAGGAGTTGAAAGTGATGAACAGCCAGAAATCCAGTGGCAGAAGCAGATGCCAATTTTAGAAAGGCCACAGATGGAGTATATACTTGACAAGAGAGTCAGCAAAGGAACCAAACGTAAGCAATACTTCGAGTATCTGGTGAAATGGAAGAATCATCCAGTGGAAGATGCCAGCTGGGAGACAGAAGCAGTTATCCAAAAGCATGGACAGACCGTGTAGGAGCTCATGGATAGGAGCCCATGAAAGTTTTCAAGACGAGGAGTATGATGCAGGAGCATCGCCAACTCAGCAAGCGAGCCAACACATCAAGCGAAGATCAGCTGGATAAACAAACCCAAAATTTTGAAAAGTGCTTTGGGATTGTAGCGCAAGTTTTAAATGATCTTTTATGAAGGAGCGCCTTTTGTATGTTGTATCAGACCTCGAGCCATACGCTCTTGTCTGAAGTAGATAGGAGGCATTTAATCTAGTTAATGCAGGTAGATAGGATTTATTTTCCATATTAGACAGTTTTAGATGGAAGGAGGGAAAACGGATATAGACAACCTCATTGTATCATTGTAACATTATCAAGCATTCAGGAGAAAAGAAGAGTAAGCAGACAAAACTGTGAAGAACACCCATGTACAAGCATTTTGAATTAATAGAAGAAAGTTTTGATTCAAATTCATGGCTGGTGTTGTTTCCCTTCGTATATCATTCATGTGCTTATGAATGTTTGTTTTCTGATTATGCATTTTCTCTATATATGTTGTGCATGTGATTTCATGGTTTAACTTGAAGTCTGAGAGAGAATGAGTTTCAATTGTTTCTCTATCTGAGCCAAGAGATTCCTGCAAGGCGTGCAATTGAATTCATCCGCGGGGAGCGCATTGATGAAGGCTCAGTGGTCTAACTTTTTCTCTCATTCGCCTAGAAGTGGAATGGGTTGTTGAAGCCATGCAAGGAGTGCGCAGGCTGAAGAAGAAGTCTCTGTTGTGTATCTGAGCAAAAGGAGATAAGTACTGCTGCTGTAGGAAGTGCGCAAAGTCTGAGGGATTCAACACTTGAGAAGTTGTTGAATGTCGAGCGCAAGGAGTGCACATAAATTCCTCTGAAGGAGCCAGAGTGAATAAGCTCAGGAGGTATAGAACCTTTTGTGATATTGTTGAAAGGGAGTATAGAAGGTTGGTGTCGAGGAAGGTTCAAGAAGGAATTTCAAGCGCAGGCTTGGGGAGCAAGTTTGGAGAAAAAAAAAACATTTAATCATTTCAGAGAAATCTCAAGGAGGAAGTCGATGGCCAAGATCTCATAGAGGAGACCGACAAAAACCCGCCAGCCGGTGGATCTCATGGAAGTGGGAGGAGGCTACGACCACAACCGATTCAAGCTTGAGAGATTGGTGAGCGTTGGATCAGTGGGTGTTTTCCCGTCAGCCGTTAGATCACAGGAAAGTTGCACTGGGTTTAAGCTCTAGTTTGCCGAGAAGGAATCCTAGCCATTGATCCCGGTAGGACACGCGTCAAGCATCAGAACAAGAATCGGGATTTAATCCATTGGGGATTTCAGAAGTGTGAAATCTTTGTGGGTTGGAATCGCGATTCGCGATATCCTGACGGGCACTTAGAACCGTCCATCAGTAAGGACATGTGGCAAGATATCCTGAAGAATCGGGAATCAGAGAATCGGGTTTTTCGGAGACGAGAGACTCGAGCATAGTGAAATTGCGATATGCGATTTCCCGATCACCACAGGGGTGTGGGCCATAGGCGCAGAGCAAAGGAAAAGTGTCGAAGGGTCAAGCCCTTGCCAAAGTCAATGCCAAGTGGCATCGTAAATCGGGAATCGGGGATCCGTGGGAGCAGTGGATCACAACAGCACAAAGGCCAATTTCCCGACGGGGAAAGTCCCGATAGGAGCAAGGTAAACATTTGAGGAATATTCATCAGGTTTCGGGGATTTGTAATACCCTACCTCATGAGCGCAGGACTCACGATCACGCGAGGCTTGATTTCCCGATAGGGCGAAGGGAGATCATAAGGTGAGTTATGTGGGTGTAGAAAAGTCCCGATAAGGGATTTGAAGAGTATTTTAGCTCTTCGGGCCAAAGGAAAAGAAAGGTCTTGGTGGGAGCGGACGTGTCCTAAGTGGCGCGTTTGCACCAATGAACATAATCAACATGGCCCACCATGATGAAATCCACATGGTCAATGAAGGTCAGCCATGGGCATGTCCAACCATAATAAACTCTGATCAACCATAGTCAACCATGGTCATGGTCAACATCATTCAACCATGATGAAGGACAACCGTGATCACCCATAGCCAACCTTTCATTCCCAAAGTCAACCAAGGTCTACCAAAGTTAACTATGGTCATGGTCAACCATACTCAACCATAGTCATTATCAATTAAGGTATTATTGTATTAATACTTAAATAATGTATTATTAATGTATTACTACTTTAGTAATGTATTTATTAAGGCATTAATACTTTAAGAATGTATTTATTAATGTATTATTACTTCAATAATGTATTATTAATTTTTTGATAATTAAATAAGTTACATTAATATATTAATACTTTATTAATGTATTTATTACTTCAATAATGTATTATTAATTTATTAATAATTAAATATATTACATTATATATTAATATATCAATAGTTTACTAATGTATTTATTAATTCATTTAATGTATTAAAGGTATTAAATAATTTTTATTATTATTACTTTAACAATGTATTATTAATCTTTTTACTTTATTGCTATATTAATACTTTAAAAATGTAATAATTAATATTGTATAAATGTATTACTTAATTAATACATTACATTATTAATGCACTGATTAATTAATACTACATATTATAGATTTATGTAAATTAATACTTTAATTTATACATTATATTAACATAACAATGTGTTATTGCTTAAGTAATGTATTTATTAAAAATGTATTAATTAATTAAATTAATACATTACAATATACATTAATGTGTTAATATCATTCATGATGATGATCCACCATAATCAACCACAATCATTTTCAATAAAGGTATTAATATTTTAACAATATTTTTATTAATGTATAATTAATATATTAATTTATTATATTAGTTAATAATGTATTTATGTATTAATTAATATATCACATTATTAATGTATTAATATTTAATATGTTACATTACCCATAATGCATTAATATTTTAATTTATATATTATAATAATAGAATATTGTATTGTTAATGTATTAATAGTTTATCATGTTACATTATACATTAATGTAATGTATTACTAAATACATTATATTATCAATTATATTATCAATCAATTAATACTTTAATTTATACATTTTTATTATATATTAAATTAATATTTATATATATTAAATTAATGTAATATTAAACTATTATATTAATTAAATGTATTAATATATTAATGGTTGTTCCCAAGATATATTGGTCCTCAACTAGCAACAACCACTTTATAAAAGTGGTTGATATACATGGATCCACGTCATTAATTTGGAAAGGTGAAAAATGACACCCATCAAGGTATATCAACCACTTTTATAAAGTGGTTGTTGCTAGTATATTGTTAGGGATAGAGACCAAAAGGATAATAATAAATAGGAATTCGGGACACTTGGGATCCTTTTTTGGAATTGTCGTGGCTTTCCATGGCACAAAGGTCCTATGATAGCTAATAGCTACAAAAGCTACAAAATAAGCTCTCAAGACCTAATTGAGAACTTGTTTGGTACTGAGATGGTCAAGCTCTGCAGCTCTCAAGACCTAATAATTTGCAATGGAGTAATGAAGTGGCCAAACTCCAATCAAATGACCTGTATTCATGGGATAGGTAGTAGTGTTGTAGATTATGTGATATCTGATATCCCTGTTTCTAACCAAATAACAACTTTTGACCTTTTAAATGACCATGAGCCTGATCATAAACTTTTAACACTAACTCTAAAATTTTCCATGCATAGGAGTACCATTGAGGATAATTATGATAATCAAAGGAATTTTCGCTTTGACAAAAGTAAAGTTGACATTTTCTTAAAGGATTTAAATAGTAAATTAAAACTCCTAACTTATAAGGACAACATTGAAGAACTCTATCATAATTTTACAACTACCCTTTCCACTTCCATTAACAAGTTCTCTTTTGAGGTGTCCCATAAAAAGAATAATAGAACAACCAACCCTTGGTATGATAAAGAATGTAAAATTTCTAGGAAAGTCATTAGGGATGCTTCTAATGAGCCATTAAAACTTGATAAGATTAATAACTACAAAGCCCTAATTAAAAGAAAAAAAAAGATACTATATCAATAAAAGGCAAGAGCAACTTTCACAACTATACAAGTTGGATCCTAAGAAGTTCTGGCGCCAAATTCTAAAATGAAATACTAAAGAAAATAATAGGATTCCCTTAATGGACTGGAATTCCTACCTTAAAAGTCTTTACGAGTTCCCTAATTCCATGGACACCATTCCTATTGTCCCTACAAAGGAAGAAGTTTTTTCTTTAGACAACATAGAGTTTGGGGTTAAGCGGCTTGCAAATGGGAAAGCTAAGGACATTGAAGGCTACCAAGATGAAATTTTTGAAATCGGAGGGCCAATCCTTATCCCTCACATACACAAGATCTTCAATTCAGTAGATAAGCAGGGCTTTCCTAAACCCTGAACGCAAAGCCTCATTGTTCCTATTTTTAAAAATCGGGATAAAAACATTCCCTCTAATTATAGGACCATTAGGATTATCCCGATTTTAGCCAAGCTTTATGGAATCATTTTGGAAAAGAAGATTAGCATTTGGCTAGAAAGTCACGGTAAAAGAGGTAAAGGCCACACTACCAACCTTCAAAATATTGATCACACTACCAACCTTCCTAACCTCTTAACTCAACAAAAGTATGGTGATCTTGGAAAGCTTCTCTTAATGCTTTTCGAGTACAGAAACAAAATTCTAAAGAATCATAAGTAATCACTTACCCTCTTAAAGTTCGATAGACTAATTAGGTCTTAGTGGACGTTAATCATCATATACTTTGTGATGAAAGAGTTAACTTTGTCCTTAACGAATGGATCTCCAAAATATGGCTGATATATTATATAATTTGTGATGAAAGAGTTGATTGTCAATATTGTGCAAAGCAAAATAGTGACAGAAAATCGACGACGAAAGCAATCAATGCGGTAAAGACAAAGGGACGCAGTCGATATAACTTTTGACAATGACAAAGTTGTGCAGTGTTTGTGACAAAGTAGTTTGTTTTTTTAAACTGTATTTTATGGTAATGTAAAAAAAATTCCTGATAAACCATGGAAAATGACTGGACTTTCTCAACTTTTGACTATGAGATAGTTTTAGTTTGGATTTTCTTTACCATTTGAGAAAATAACTTTATAATTATTTTTCAATAAAAGAAACCTAAAACATTTTCTATAAAATCATAGCACCTCTATGTGAAACCAGGATCAGCTTTCTATCAGTATTATATTGAAAAACATTCAGGATTTGCATGGTATTTTACTTCACAGATTGAAAAATCAAACATTATAAAATTGACGGTTTACATTTTATTTTGGGGCACTAATTAAAATATCAAACATCTTTAACCTTCACAGTTTGCATTGTATTTTAAATATCAAACATCTTTAAAATACCAAAACTCGAACGTATAACAGAGAACGCACAATGGAAATATTTAAAAAACACACACAGAAACATGTTGTGGGATGATGTTGTTGGAATCCAAACATTGAAGGGATTGGTCTATGAAACATGACTTCTTGATTTTCATTAATTGTTGCTTGGTACTCTTCTATTGAAGAAAGAGAAATAGCCTATTGTTTCTTATAGGCCCAAGTGACATTAAACATAACATGCAGTAGACTTTCGATCATAAAGTTCATCATCCTAATCTAAATTAGTGAAACCAATTAATAAAGGAGTCTACCCCGAGTTGTAATATATCTTGAATGGAACTCTATTCTTGACATACTAAAGTATCTTTTTAGCTTATTTCCATATACTAGGAAACAAGACCGACAATAAAGGAAATATTAGGACGAGTATGAGTCAAATATAAGAGGCTACAAACTAACTAACGATACAAGGTGGCATCAACTTCAGGAGAAGTACAAGTGGAAACAAGTTTGAATCCAACAGGAAGGGAGAAGGGATGGTTTAGAATATTCAATGTGAAAGTGACGAAGAAGGTCACAAGCATACTTACACTCGGAAATAAAAATTCCTTCTTTGGTTTGAAAAACTTGGAGGCTAAGGAAATAGTGAAAATATCCCAAGTTGATCATTTCAAATATCTTATTTATTATAATCATTCTTGTCACTATCCCTAACAATAAATTTTTGATTTAAGATTATTTCCCATTTCTAATTATATTTATGGTCATTATATCTTTCTTTGACATGGATCAACCTATGTTTATATTTGATTATTTTACCCATCCTCTTTGCTTTTTTTGAGGTAATTTGTTTCAATTTGTAATTTATTTGTTAAGTCTTCTTCTACTATTGCAATCTATATATATAAAGATTTGTGCATTATTATTATTTAATACAAACATCTAAATTGTTTTAATATAGTGTAACCATGTAAAGCACAAGCAAAACAATGACACAAAATCGACAAAGAAGCAATAAAGTGTTTTTTGATATAATTGTTTAATTTTTTAAAGTTTTATTATTTAGTAAATAAAATCCTAAACACAATGTGACTTAATTTTTATTTTAAATTTTGAGAAAATATTTTTTTATTATGATCGTATAATTAAAACACTAAACACAATGTAAGAAAGAGAGAACCAAATTTCAAAAACATTCTTTGTAGAATCATATCATCCATATGTGTGAAGCAGACCATAATCAATGTCTATTGGTATTATATTGAAAATAGTTCACAATTTGCATCATATTTTGCAACACTTATAAAAAAAATCAAATGTCTATAACATATAGAAAGGTTAGAAAAGGTTTAAAAAACATGCATAATTAAAACTTTCAATGTTTAAAAATATGGTTTATTCATAAAACAATTTTGGACATTGTTACAAATTTAATGTTCAATCCAAGCCACCCCAAAATGAATTAGTTGAAGGTTTGAAAAATAAAGAGGGTGGCAAGTTGTACCTTTCACTCATGGGACAAAAACATTTCTAAGTAGGGTTAATGGACTTGTGGAAGGAATCTTCTGAAATTGGAGCAATGACCATTCTTTGTTTCAACTTGATGATTCTCCCCCACTGAGAAGGATCCATTTGAACTTGAATGGTGGGAATGGGTTCTTGAAAACACTACCATGGGTATCACCCATCGATTATGGGTTAGTTGAGTGATGTGCACACTCATGCATGAGTGTGAGTAAGAGATAACATGGACCTCATTAGAATTCATTTCTTTACAAACCTACCCAATCCAATCAAATTTAATAGCCACATTATAACAAAAAATACCCTTGTCATGACTTAAAACATTCTTCCCATATGCATCACATATAGGTTTGAACATTCCCCATAATCATTCAAAAATTTAGCAATGAAGTCGTTGTTGAGGAGTCAAAACTATAGAAACTGAACATCTCCCATACATTTGATGAAAACTAGTTATTTAAATTCATTATAGCACAAATCCATGATTTAAAGAGAGGTTTGATCTCGGGAGAACCATTCCAATTCCTAAAACCAAAGAAAATGATATGATTCCCTTGAGGGAATTCCTACCTTAAAAAATATTTACGAATCCCTTGATGTCATGGAGAATTTTTTTTTATATAAGACATAGAGTTTTGGTTAATCATATCGCAAATAAGAAATACAAGGACATCAAAGGATACCAAGCATAAATCTTAAAAACTGGAGGGTCTATCCTCATCTCTCACATAAACAAGCTCTTTGATTTAGGAGTCAAGTAGGGATTCCCTAAACCCTCGAATCAAAGCCTCATTGTACCTATTTTTAAGAGTGAGGTTAAAATAAATCCCTCTAATTATATACCATTATTATTAGCCCCATTTTATCCAAGCTATATAGAATTATTTTGGAAAAGAAGATCAGTGTATGGTTAGAAATCCATGGAAAAATAGCTAAAATATAAGTTGGATTTAGGAGGTATTATTCAACTCTGGATCACCTTGTTATGTTTAGGATCATTTTGGAGTGTTGCAATAATAAAACCAAACTCTTGTGTTGTTTAGTTGACTTTGTAATTTTTTTTGGCATAAATCCCATGAGTAACCTTTGGAATAGATTAGAAGATTTAAAAGTTCTTTTTTATTTGAGAGTTGTTACAATAAGGTTGTACCAAAATGTTATTTCCAAGTTTAGGAACACTAAGGGTTGATTGGAAGAATTTCATTGTAAGATAGAAGTTGATAAATGGTGTCCCTTTTCCCTACCCTTTTTGGCATATACAGTGCCAATATAGAGGGTTGTTTGGAAGAAGTAGGTTGTGTCGTCTTGACTCTAATTGGTATAGTCATCATCCTTCTTCTTTAGATTAATGGAATTGTTCTTATGTTGAGGATTCCCTATGGTCTTAACAAGAAACTAAAAATTCTCAAGGATTTATCTTCTAGTGTGGATATGACTGTTAACTTTCACAAAGTGAAGGTTATGATAATTAAATCCAAAAATATCACTTACACTAATTTTTTGTATGGAAACAATAACTTGGAGGAAGTGACGTCTTACAAATATATTGGAATTGATTTTCATCAAAGATTCACTCAAACAATAACATTGAGAAAATGACAAATGTGGGGTGGAATGATTTTTATGGACATGCAGGGAATTGTAAATTAGTGGAACTTTGGCTATGGGATAAGGAGAAATTTATCTTTGAAACTTTCATCACTCTTGTTACCTTATATGGTTGTGCACTTTGGGTTTATAGAATCTCTAGAGAATAGTGGAGTTAAGAGAAAATACAAAAATATTTGTAACTTATAATCTCAAAATTAAAGGGAATACAGGAGACTTCCTACGATTCCTAAAAAATGAGCCAAACCACCTATGACTCAAGGGGGCTTGGCATAAAGATGCAAGTATTAGGCTAATCATTAGGGAATAAAGGAAAATGTCATTCTCTACAATAATAATAATATTAAAAGTGATATTACATCTAAATTTAAGGATAAATTATGGTGGGATAAAAAAATAGAGAATAAAAGAAAATTGAGATTCTTTATGTGATCAATGATAATCTTGAATATTATTATATGGAAACAATAACTTGGAGGAAGTGACATTGTACAAATATATTGGAATTGATTTTTATCAAAGCTTCACTGGAACAATAACATTGAGAAAATGATAAATGTAGGGTGGAAATCTTATTATGGACTTGTAGACAATTATAAATTAGTGGAACTTTGGCTATGGGATAAGGAGAAACTCCTCTTTGAGACTTTCATCACTCTTGTTACCTTATATGGTTGTGCAGTTTGGGGTTGTAGCATCTATAGAGAATAGTGGAGAAATAAGAGAAAATCCAAAAATATTTTTAACTTATAATCTCAAAATTATAAGGAATACACCCTATCTTATCCTTCTCATGGGAGAAACTCTATCCCCCATTGAGAGAATGACTATGACTTAGTACCTAATGTACAAGAACAAGATAAAAAACATAGAAGACAAGAGACTTCCTACCATTCCTAAAACATGAGCCAAACCACCTATGACTCAAGGGGTTTGGCATAAAGATGTAAGTCTCAGGATAATCATTAGGGAATAAAGGAAAATTTCATTCTCTACGATAATAATAACATTAAATGTGATATTACATCTAAATTTAAGGATAAATTATGGCGAAATAGAAAAAATAGAGGATAAAAGAAACTTGAGATTCTTTAGGTGACGATCAATCATAATCTTGAAGATGATAAGTATGTCTATGTTTTGACTAGCCTAAAGAATAAAATCAACATTGCTAAAATAATAACAATGTAACATACCACTCATGTGCGCACTGAATGAACTTATTCTTTGAGGACACTTGCTCGCAAGTGATCCGCATTATTATAATTTTGGGCATTTGATTATGATTATGAGGCATTATGAATTCATGACATGTTATTTTGTTGCATTGACATAAACAAGTGTTATTGACTCAGTTTTCCCTGAGTCTGTAGAATTTTGGACCCCGAGGATGCAAAGGCATCGATGCGACCCCTTGGACACCAGATTGAGTTAGGCAGTGGACTATTGGAGTTTGTTTGTTGTAGATATGGAATTTTTTCATCTTATTAGATGATATAATTATGGATATGTTTCGACATGATTCGTTGATGATGCAAGATAATGATAGCTTTTCGACCAGACTCACATGTAGAGTAGAGGGGCCTCACATGACTACCAGAGACGTTGAGGGAGAGGTGTGGATAGAAGCCCTGCCAAAGCCTACTAGCACTCCTGTCATGGCTCGAACTATAGGTTAACGACTACCTAGTTCGAGAAGACCCACGATATCGTGAGGGAAGATTGCGATAGTCGCTCACGATGATTCTAAGGGGCGCACAATAAGTCAAGGGCCTTATTCCTTAGAGGCCCTTAGTCTCCCACAAGATCACCTAGTGGAGTATTGACTCCAGGGTTTTTTTATGTCTACCAAGTCAGTCAAGAGGCGAGTGGAACCCTTGGATCATGGAGTGCATCCTGAAGGGCACGTCACATAAGAAAAATGGAAAGAGACGAGTTGCACCCTTGGAGCACGTAGTGCGTCCTAAAGGGCACGTCATGCAAGGAAAATAGATTGAGGCGAGTGGCACCCTTGGAGCACCTAGTGCATCCTGAAGGGAACATCGCGTTGTTAAATAATAAATGAATAAACCTAGATGGCCTTAGGATGAATAACGTGATAAGAAAAAATTAAAACAATTTCCCTAATAAAATGTCACCAAGCCTCGAAAATTAAAATCTAGGTCTAGGTGAAACTTGCAGTAAAGGGAAAATATGTATGTAAAAATAAAAATAAAAATAAATAAATAAAAATGATAATCATCATTAATCATGTGTCGAGAAGGGTGTAAGTAATTCTTTTAACTTATAAAAATATTTTGGGGGATAAAATTTAAAAAGGGAAAAATGGGAAATAATGGTTTTGTCTCATATGTTAATTAAAAATTTATTAACTAAAAAGGAAAAAGGGGAAAAGTTAATTTTCTACACCTGTCAATTTGAGTTTTAAATGAAAAGGGAAAGAGGGAAATCTAAAAGAATTGGGAAACTAGGAAAAAGAGGGAAACATAAGAAGAAAGGGGAAACACAAGGAAAAAATAGAAAGTCTAACTTAGTAAGGTATCTAGCATTTAAGAACTTTCTAAAGTAACTCAACTAGTAAATTAGTAAGGGGGGGAAGTCATTAAAACTTGTAAGGGAATATGGGGACACCCAGGAGAAATTCTAGGAATGATTTTAGGTGGGTGAGGGAAATAGGGGTAATTATTTAATTAATTAAATTAATTTATGGAGGAATGAAAGGGATGGGTGATACATGTATGGGGAGAATTTTTATGAATTAAATTATTAAACATTTAATTAAATGGGATTTTGAGAAAATAAAGGACTTGGAAACTCTATATAATAGAGGGAGGAGAAGGATGATGGATCTCTTCTGTCATGTGTAACATTACGCTACATAATTTTAAAATTGACTGACTTAGCTTGTGGGAGTTGGGATACACAACTTAGTGAGGAGTGGTAGCTCGGCCTTGTGAGGCGAGCTGGGAGCTAGTTGATTCTTTGGTTAGTGTGTGTGGCCCCTTTGTCGCTCGGGGGGATAAGGGGGAATAAGAGTACCCGTAGCATTGGCTGGGAAGTATCGGTGAAGTCTCATCGGTCAGAAATCGAGAGCTACATGGAGTGCACAAGACAACAACTCAGAGCGGGCTACTTGGGATATGGTGCGCTTCCTTTATTTCTGCATGGTAGATTATTAGTATACTTTACGCTCTTAGTCTATATGTTTAATTGGGTAAAGGAAATGATTGACTTAGCATTTTAATTGATGACTAATTTTCCCCATAGCCTTAAGCTCATTGTTGATTGATTCCCTTGGCTTTCGATCCCTGCATGTCTCGACCGTCCTATGGTTTTATTGATTTGTGATGATTTTTGGTTTATATTTTTTCCTTCGTCCCTAACTCATCAATCCATGCCTCAACAATCAACTAGGAGCTTGATCTATGGTCGTCACTTCGGTGTTAATAGACCTATGGATCTAAACACCCTGCTTTTCTGTGCATGGATGGTGAGCGAATGATGTTCCTGCCAGCCGTCTACCCCTGTTGGTTGTCCCTAGTTGAGTGACTACCTTACGCCTTATTGTGATTGATTACCTTTGCGATTGTTTATCCCTTCCCTCGGTGAACCGTGTATTATCCTCTACGCATTAAGTCGGCATTTTTAAAGCATTTCCTGGTGAATTTATTTGTGTTATCAATACATTTCCTCGTGAATTTACTTTGTGTTTTTTCAATTTTATTTTTATATACCTTTGGTCTGTCATTTAACTCTGCGATTATCACCTTTAATGGTGAATTTTTACCCTGCGACTTTACCCTTGGTTTATACTTTTGACTGCTAATTTACCCTTCTTTGGACAACGTTTTTCTATCTTATAACTGATCATAGAATCTTCATGACTGTGTTTCCTCTCTTTGTTGAATGCGATCCCTGATGTTTTTACTCAGCGAAGTTTTAAAGGTAAAACAAAACAAATCTCATTATTAAAACTCAGCTATTGATTGACAACGCACAACAGTGAATGCTTGGTAGACAGTAGAACTCTACTCCATGATTTTGGAATCAGGCTCTGTCTCTGTTATATCACTACGATTTTTTTATTATTATTATTTATCACCTCGGTGTTGATCTTACATCTCGACGATTTCACATCTCTGCGTCCTTACATCTCTGTGTGTCTTTTTTTATTATATGGGCACTCTTATATTCAGTAAGTGGCAATGATTTAGGTTTTCCATGGCTGTGATGTTGTTGTATTACCATGACCATAATTCTCTAGATCCAAAGCATTAGCGATTTTATTTTATTTCCTTTATAACTTCGATTTTGCAATTATTATGATATGATAGCGATTTTGCATGATAAATTTATTGGTTCAAACGACAATCACATAGTAATTGTTTAAATCTCATTATGGTTAAGGGACAACGACTTATATTGATAACGACATCCCGACAATAAATTGATTAAATAATCACAGCATTAAACTTACCTTCGATATGTGGTTATGTGAGAGTTATGATGTTCCACTTGCACTAAAGGAATTACGTTTGGAATGTAATTTTTGGTTTTAATAAATGAATTCACAAGACAGAGATTTAATAAGATAGCAGTTGCATTTTACACTTGGCAGTGTTTCCGTTCAAAAGGATTTTTGCCCGCGTCTCTCCCTATGTCAATTATATTTTTGACTCGCCTCTTATTGCATCCCAACCATCTAATTGGCCTTCACGCTGAACTTCTTAAATGCTTTGACCATTCTAAAATTTTTCTAGTACAGATTAATACTTAGCAAATTTCCCTTGAACCTTATTGTTGACAGAATTTTGTGAACGAATTACCCAGATTTTTCTTGGGAGCAATTACTTGGTGAGAAATTGCTAAGGTTGACCAATTATTGTATTTTAGTGGTGTCTAAATTCTTCTTCGAAAGGAATGTTTACACAGTGTTTTCACAGCCACATAGTAATTGCTTGCAACGATATTAATGGACTGTATTCTGAATATTTGTACCTGTCATTGAACAATTAATCATTAGCATTGATAATAGTCCTCCTTAATTGCATTATTATTGCTTAGTAGTTTTAAGGTTTAAATAGCCATCTTATTGTAATTTAATATTGTCAATAAGTGTTACAATTATAGCATTATACTTGATATTGTTTATATTGTTATATTTAGACTTGCTAAATTTTAGATTTGTATTCATGTTAAATTAGGATTGTAAATTATTGACTAATGGTACTTTAGTCTTGCTAAGTTAGATTGCAATTAATGTTAAATTAGATTGTAACAATGGACTAAATTAGACTTGATTAATGATGGGTTAATAGGAATGCTAGGCATAAAGGTTGTAGGCGTAATGGTTAATTACCTTGTGCAAGCTTACTGGATGAGAGTTTAGTAGATGTTTCAACTAAAACCTTTAATAGCCTTTAGTTATTTGGCAGTCATGCCCGTTGTGCCTTGGGTCGAGCTGGAAGGGGTGATTGGTCTTGTCGGTACACCACCGGTTTCCTTGTAGGAACATGAACCCTCTCGTAATTCTCACAAATTTATTTCGAGTGTTGTCATCTACGTCTTGTTGACCCATTTCTTGGGGGTGTTGGTGTAGTCTTCTAGTCGGTTATTTAGCTCCTAGAGCATTGGATTTTTCTTGAGTCCATGGTCCAGTTAGGTTAGGTTGCGCCAGGGTTATTCACGCACCTATCACCTAAGGACGGCATGATCCGTGATGAGGGGATCGTGGCGTGCCATATCGGATAGAAGCGAATGATAACTTGGCTGGAGTCTGTGCTTCCCATTGTGGATGTTGTCCTTATCTTATAGGAATTGTCATGTCGTGTGTCAGGTGAATAGTCATTTCTTTCTTTTGGGTTTATGCATGCTCGTCTAGTTGCTTGATGTGCTAGTGTGTAGATTATTTTTCGTCGGTTTCCTGATCTACATGCGTGGTGTTCGTTGTCAGGTGGTGTGGTTAATTGTTTCATCGATGCCTTCTTGCCTAAAACAAAAAAAAAAAAATATTGTGCTTTTCGCTTCGCTTGCAGTTGTAACGATTTGGGGTTGTTACATATGGTATCAGAGTAGGTTCAACCCTATGACTGTGGATCACCAGGCTTTCCACTGCAGTAAACCCGTGAGTACTAACCCTTGTGTTAATTAAAAACATTGATGTGTCCATGTGGTGATCACATTTAAAGGACACCTATGAGGTTCACAACATGGTGTTGTGGAAGGAGGTGCAATGCCTCCAGAAGTTCCTACACCCTTGGAGTCGAACCCCAAGGGGAAGAACAAGTCCTTGGGATGGATTTGCTTGTTGTAAGGGATGATGATGGTCATACAAGGCCCTTCCAGGTAATGTAAAGGGGACTTGATTCACCATCGGTACTGAGATGAGGCTAGGGCACATATACCCCTGAGGGTCCACAACGCACCCTAGCTAGTACCGTTATCATACACCAAGAACCTGAGAGATTTTAGTTCTTGATTCCATGAGTGTCGTGGATAGCTGCGTCATCGAGGTACAATTGTAGAGAAAGGCATTATGCTTCATGGTTCGCGATTACGACCTCCAACATGAAGGCCTAGATGGTGGTCTTTCAATTGAAGGGGAGCCCTCTTCTATGGCAGAAGATGCTCCTGCCACATTTGAACATGGTCGTCGACGACGTGTCATGGGAACTGCTCGAGGAATGCATTCCAAAGAGGTGTCTTTCTAAGGAATTCGTTGAGCATTAGCTCAATAAGTTAGATGCCTTGTGACAAGGCAGCCTCACGGTGCCCGAGTACGAGGCCCGTTTGAAGCTGTTTCGGTATGCTCTGATACCAATTGTTGGATTAATGAGAGTGGGGGTGAATCGGTAATAATGTAATTATAATCCTTTTTCTTAAAATTTTCTATCAATGTAGAATTTTTATCCAATAATGAGCAGTAAGAAATAAACAATCACACACATACACAGTATACCAGTGTTTTACATGGAAACCCAAATTGGGATAAAACCATGAAATGTTTTTTCTTATATGTCTTGAAGAATTACATTCATTGGAAGCACAAACTTCCTTTGTTTTCCAGTTGCAACTGAAAGGAATCTCCAACCCCCTATTTTCGTAGGCTATAACCTGAGGGAAGCTCCAACTCCCCAATTATTTGGCTGCAAACATAAGGAGGCTACAACCCCCTATGTTCTCCGACTACAACCGAAAGGTGGCTACAACCACTTGTCCTTGCCCCATCCTGCCACCCTTAACTAGAACTACAATGATTGAACCACTGTCACACTATCACTGTGAGATATATCGTTGTAAACTTCTACCAATAAATCTGAACCATGCATCAACCTATACCTCAACTTGTAATCAAACTGTACCATAAACAAGTGCATCAACCATGCACCAACCTATACCAAACAACCTGTAATCAAACTGTACCATAAACAAGTGCATCCAACCATGTATCAAGTATGTACCAATCATGTGTTAACTACTCATCAACTATGACTCATCAACTATAACTCATCAATATGTACCAACATCATCAACTATACACCTCATGTATGTGTCAACTCATCAACTACTTGTCTCAACCATGTACTCAGCATGTACCCCAACAAACATCCCTCATCAATTTCATCATCCAAATATGATTTGTATCTCTATAATAGACCTTGTGTATATGATCACATTCTTGCAAACCTTCCTTAACTTTAACAACAAGATACTAGCATTTTCATCAAACTTTTATTTAGTCTCACATGCCTAGTTTTGGATTAGTCAACAACCCTAACTTGAAATAATCATAACCTTGAACATGTAATGTATAAATATCTAAAATTAATAAACAATGTTCTTCAGTGTTTTTAATGCAATTCATCCATGTGTCACTACTTGGAACCTCTCAGAAAAGGAGTTATAGGAAAAATGGCATACCTTGTTGAATTTTGACTTATTCTAGAGAGCGACCTTGTAGAGCGTTCCCCGCAAGAAACATTTGTTGAATTGATATGAAACTATTACACAACATACTACCAACTATACCCTAACCAACACATTTGGCCTCATAGAATTTGGATTTGTTATGAATAAGTTATGACGTTTTTACCCAAAACACATGTTTTTTACTATTTTCAGGACTAGTCACAAACCCTATTTTCCATGGAGTGTAACTCCCAAAATAAAATAACCCACAAGATGAATTGTTTACCATAGATACTTGGGTATGTTTTATCAATGGAATAGAAATTTCACGGTCTGAATCATTATAGAAAAAAGTTATAGAAAAAATGGTGAGATGACCTGTAAATAACATACCTTAGAAAGCATCATCAAAAGAATTTATCCTTCCTTGCATTTCAGCCTTCTTTTCTTCACCTTCCCTCAGAAATTTGGCTTAGATATCCTCAGTTACCTTAGAAGCCTATATCTATTCAATATTCTCAAGTGTTATTAAAATGAGATAGCTTTGCCTCTTATTTATACTCTCCAAGTAGCTTCCTTAAGAACATCTTCTAGGTCACTTGGCCCACTTTCCTTATTTTAGGGTTAACCCACTTCTAATTTCTCCATTAAATTTATTATTGAAATAATTTATTTTGTATTCACTTTTAATTATAATACACTCATCACTTCACTTTATTATTTACCTTTTAAAATCTCTTAAACCACTTTCAATACATATGAGGGCTTCTAGATGACATATAAGGGTCCTCCAACTTCATAAGGCCATAACTCTCAAACCATGAGGAGTTATGTGACATTCCACATACCAACAGAAATGGAATGAAATTTAATATACATATAGAATAGTATTACCTTCAAATATAAAAAAAATCATATTGTTATCCATCAAACAAACTTGGGTCCATTACCCAAACCTAGGTTCTTCAACTTCACATGGTCATAACTCTCTAACTGTGAGGAGTTATGTGACGTTCTACATACCACCAGAAATGGAATGACAAGAAATATCCATCTAGGATAATTTCCCTGACAAATTCATTTGCCTTCATCTCATTATTACATAATTAAGCATGGGTTCTCTTACTTTGCAAAGTGTCTTCCCATGGGATTTCACCATAAGGGGACCACTTTGGAGTTCATCCATATTTACTTCTTATCAACCATGAAAAAAAAATAATGAGTCATGTTTACATCAAACAACCTTGGGTTCATTACCCAAACCTTTTTTATACGGGGATTTCTTCAAGGGTTGACATCAATGACAACCAACCTTAATCAACAATCTCCCCCTTTGGCATTGATAGAAACACTCTGATGCAATAATGAAATCATATCACTCATGCTCCCCCTGGAACCATGCCTCTATCCTCTGCATATGATAAATCTGTCTATGTCCTCTGCATTTGATAAATATCTCCCCCTTTGTCACCAATGGCAAAGGTATCTTTCCATACGGGGTTTATCCCCCTGAATAAATTGTCCTCTTATGGTGCTTCCTCGTGTACATCTAAGACATATAAGATAATCATTCAAAAAGAATTCAAAAATCATTCATTTTGGAGTAGAAATAACTCCAAGTCTTTGGTGAAGATATTCAAAGGATTCCCATGGAAATGGTTTTGTAAAGATGTCTGCCACTTGTTCTTTTGTGCCCACATACTCAACTCTGATGTTCTTTTCTGCAACCTGTTCCCATAGAAATTGATACTTTATTGGAATTTTCTTTGTCTTGGAGTGCATAACCAGGTTTTTTGAGATACTGATGTCACTTGTATTATCACAATATGTTGGAATGGAATCATCATACTCAACCTGTATATCTTTCAAAGTTTGTTTCATCCAAAGAACATGTGTACAACATGTTGTTGCAATATACTCTGCCTCGGATGTAGATAGAGATACTAATGATTGTTTCTTGATTATCCATGATACCAAACACTCACCTAAGTAGAACACTGCTTCACTCGTTCTTCGTCGGTCATCAATACAATCTGCCCAATCTGCATCTGTGTAGGCAATAAGTGATAGATATTTTCCTTTTGGATACCCTAATCCAAACTCTTTCATTCTTTGGAGATATTTGAAGATCCTCTTTACTGCTAATACATGTGATTCCTTTAGTGCTACTTGAAATCGTATCATCTGTCCAACTGTCTTCATTACATCTTATCTGGATGTTTTCACATATAATAGGTTGTCAATCATTGACCTGTATTACCTCTGATTTGTAGACTTCGAATAATCATCTTTTATCAACTTACAACTGGTTTGCATGGGAGTGATAACTGGTTTGCAATATTCCATTCCAGACCTCTTTAGCATTTCTCTGATATACTTGGTTTGAGAAATAAAAATTCCTTGGTTTCTTTGACGTATCTGAAGTCCCATAAAGAAGGATAGTTCTCCAAGTAACGACATTTCAAATTCATTATGCATGTCTTTTGCAAATTTCTGTCTTAACCTGTCATCATCACTACCAAAAATAATATCATCAACATAAACTTCAATTAATAAAATATTACCTTAACTTACCTTGATGTAGAGGTTGTTGTTTGCACTTCCTTTTCTGACCCCTTCCTGCTGCATATACTTATCCAGTCTAGAGTACCATGCTCTAGGATCCTGTTTTAGACCACACAAGGCCTTCTTTAATTTACACACATATTTTGTGTTCTCTGACAACTGAAATCCTTCTTGTTGTTCAATGTAGACTTCTTGTTCAAGTTCCCGATTCAGAAAAGTTGATTTTACATCCATCAGATATACTTTAACATTTTTAGATCATGCATAAGCTAAAAAAAAACAGATTTCTTCCATTCTGGCAACTTGGAAAAATGTCTCTTCAAAGTCAATTCCTTCAATCTATCCATATCCTTTACATATCAATCTAGTGTTGTTCCTTCTAACCTGTCCATATTCATTCAATTTATTCTTGAAAACCCATTTTGTGTCAATCAAATTCTTATTCTTTGGTCTTGGAACCAATTCCCAAGAGTCATTTTTCTCTATTTGATCCAATTCTTCATCCATGGCCTTATTCCAAAATTCATCCTTGTTGGCTTCTTCAAAACAATTTGGTTCAATTGTAGATAAGAGTGCTAAGTATGTTTGTTCTGGTGAACAGATTTTTCTTCTAATCTCAACTCTTGCATCTTTGTTTCCAATAATCTGATCTGAAGGATGATTCTTTTGTACTCGTTTTCTAGGTGTCTTTGGAGATACTTGTTGAACTTGATCTTTTGCTTCTGTCAGATTATATTCATCTTCATCTTCCTCTTCTACTCCTTTTTCATCTTCTTCTTACGTTGATGCTTTCCAAAACTTTGTTTAATCTTAGATTATAACACTTGTATGCTTTCCTTGTACTTGAGTAACCCACAAGTATTCCTTTGTCCACACGAGAGTCAAACTTTCTCATTCTACCATCTTCTCTTTTGATGTAGCAATTGCTTCCAAAAACTCTGAAGTGCTTCACATTTGTTGGTCTTCCTTTCCATAGCTCGTAGGGAGTTTTATCAATGTTGTTTCTGAGCATTAATCTGTTTTGAATGTGAACTGTTGTATGCACTGCCTGTGTCCAAAAACTATCTGTCAAATTTCAATCCATTATCATTGTTCGAGTCATTTATTGTATTGTCATGTTCTTTATTTCAACAACTCCATTCTATTGAGGTGTCCTAGCGACGGAGAATTGTCTTTTTATTCCATGACTGCTGCAATAGTCCATAAATTCCTTTGAGATGAATTCTCCTCCATTATCTGATCTTAAGCATTTGATTCTTGAATCCATTTCATTTTCAACCATTTCCTTGTAGATCTTGAAATTTTCAAAAGCTTCTGACTTGTTCTTGAGAAATCAAACTGCAGTCATTCTTGTATAACCATCAACTAATAACATAAATTATCTCTCACATTTTAATCATTTTGTAGTAGTTGGTCCAACTAGATCAGTATGCATAATTTCCAGTGGCTTTTTTGTTGAATATTCTTTTGATTTGAACCTGGTCTTTGTTTGCTTTCCTTGTTGGAAATGCTTGCATAAAGTGTTGGTTGGTTTCGTGATCTCGGGCATTTCTCTGACTTCTTCTCTTTTGTTGACTTTGACAAGGTTATCAAAATGCATGTGACCGATTCTTCTGTGCCATAACCAACTTTCATCTTCCTTTCCTAGACAAAACTTTTTATTTCCAATTTCTCTTAACACATATATGTTGCTTGAAGTTCTTGTAGCTGTAGCAACCAATTTCCCTGAACCTTCTTTTTTTATCTCACACTTTTGTGAATCTAAAGTAACTTTATGAACTTGGTCACACATTTGACTCACACTTAAAAGATTATGTTTCATATCTTCTACTAGTAGAACATTTTTTGCCTTTTCATTCTTGTTCCCAATTCGGACTATGTCTTTTCGAGTGATTTTGGTTGAATTATCATTTTCGAAGGAGACTGGTCCATCTCTTTCCTTTCGTATTGTAATAAACTAGTCTCTACCACTTGTCATGTGTTTTGAACATCCACTGTCGACATACCAACCATGTTTATTTTGTTTATCTTGTAGAGGGATTGTGCATTCTTCATTGCTTTACTGATCTTGTTTTCTTATCCATGTCATTTTCTAAGGTTCTTGTTTGTGACTCTATTGAGGTTCTTTAGGAGGAACTATCATTCTGCAATTTTTGGCCATGTGTCCAAAATTGTTACATTTGTAACATCTCACTTCAGTGTTCAAAGATTCAAACTTGTTGTAACTTCTTCTTTGTGTTTCACTAGGTCTTCTTGAATAACCCTTTTGTGTATGGCTCTCAAAGTAGTTATTTTTCATGTTGTTAGCTCTGCAATTTACAACTTTATGTCCAAAATTATTACATGCATAACATAAACCAAAAAATATAGTTTGATACCTGGCAGTTGAAGATATTTTGAAAGGAGTTTCTCTTATAAATCCTTCTTCTTCTTGAGGCCTGTCTATCTGTTGTTAATTCTGAAATCAGAATCTTCTTAGTAGAGGAGTGGCCCTGTAATCTTCCTTGTATAACTTTTTATCCCCTTTGATTGTTTATGCATAACTTTTTGGATTTGTTTCTTTCTTTGTTGTTTCGTAGTTTGATCCCTCTTCTGTCTGATTGTATCCAAGCCTGGACTTGTCAAAATGAGATTTTTGACTATTGATAATGTCATCCAGAACTTTTGAGCTATTCTACATATTTGTCTTTTGAATATCCTTTCTTAGTGTGACAATCTCTTCTTCCAGGTTTCCAATGATCTTGTCATTTCCTTCTAGTTGTTTTTTGAGTGCTTATTCAATTATTTTATCTTCTTCTATTTGAACCTTCAATTTTGTGATCATTTGTTATAGTTTTTGAGTGTCTTTTTTCTTATCTAGTTCTTCTTGTAGTTTCTTATTTTTCTTCTTTTCTCTTCTAATAACTTCTATGGAACTCATTAATTATTCTCAGAAGTTAACTTCTACCTCTTCAATTTCTTCTTCATATGATTCTTCATATTCTTCTTCGGAGTCTTTGTTATCAAAGTCTTCAACTGCCATGAATAGAACTCTCCATGTTTCACTGTCACTTACTTCATCTTCATCTGATGATGAGATGTCTTCTTTGGTGCAAAAGATTTTCTTGAAAAAATTATTTATAGTTATTTTACCTTTATATGTTTGTCTACCTTTTGAGTAACCTTCATCATTTCACTTTTTCTTATGAGGACATTTGTTAGCAAAATGACCAATACCATCACAATTAAAACAAATTAAAGGAAGATTACCTCTATACCTACCGTTGGTTCCCTTGTTCAGTCTTTTGACAAGTTGGCCACTTCTTCATCATATTCCAAGACGTCATTGATGCTGCTATATTTTTCTTGTTCATTTTTATTTTTCTTTGATCTTTTGGATGCCTTGAAGGCTGCTTCTTTTACATCGGGATTTTCATGTTTAGTTCCCATCTCATATGTTGTGAAGATTCCATGTAGTTTTTCCATGCTTATTGAGTTTAGATCTAATCTTTCTTCTAGTGTTGATATCTTAGGGTTGAATCTCATAGGAAGAGATCTTAGTACCTTTTGAAAAATTACAGATTCTTCAATTTCTTCTCCCAATCCTATGATTACATTCACTGTTTCATCGAATCGTAATAAATATGTTGCAATATCTTCATCTTCCTTCATTTTTAGTTGTTTGAACTGACCTCTGTAAGTTTGAATCTTTGTTTCTTTGACTTTTGAATCTACTTCATAAATATTTTGAAGCTTGTCCCAAATCTCTTTAGCAGATTTACAATGTGCAAGTTTATTGAATACCATATCACTGAGACCATTCAAAAGTGCATTTTTGGCTTTGTAATTATTCTCACCAAGTTTCACTACTTTGTCATTTGTTGGTGGAACTGTTGGTGCTGTGTATCCATCTACAATTGATTGTCAAACTTGAAATCCCTGTTCCTATATATGTAGATATGTCTACATCCTTATGCTCCAAAAATCATACTTTTGTCCATCAAACTGTGGTATTCCATTTTTATACAACTTGGTACTCTCCATGATCTACCTTTCAGTGGCTAAACTAATTTATGAAGGAACCTTCTATGATAACAATTGTTGGATTACTGAGAGGGGGGGTGAATCAGTAATAACGTAATTATAATCCTTTTTCTTCAAATGTTATATCAATGTACAATTATTATCCAATAATGAGGAGTAAGAAATAAACAATCACACACATACAAAGTACACCAATGTTTTACATGGAAACCCAAATTGGGAGAAAACCATGGAATTTTTTTTCTTATATATCTTGAAGAATTACATTCATTGGAAGCACCAACTTCCTTTGTTTTCCAGCTGCAACTGGAAGGAGGCTCCAACCCTCTAGTTTCTCAGGCTTCAACCTAAGGGAAGCTCCAACTCCCCAATTCTCTGGCTACAACCAGAAGGAGGCTACAACCCCCTATGTTCTCTGGCTACAACTAGAAGGTGGTTATAACCACCTGTCCTTGCCCCGTACCAATACCATTGTAAACCTGTACAAATAAGTATGAACCATGCATCAACCATGCATCAACCTATACCACTACCTGTAATCAACCTATACCATAAATAAGTGCATCAACCATGCACCAACCTGTACCAAACAACCTGTAATCAACCTGTACCATAAAACAATGCATCCAACCATGTACCAAGTATGTACCAATCATGTGTCAACTACTCATCAACTATGACTCATCAATATATACCAACATAATCAAATATACACCTCATGTATGTGCCAACTCATCAACTACTTGTCTCAACCGTGTACTCAACATGTACCTTAACCAAAATCCTTCATCAATTTCATCATTCAAATATGATGTGTACCTTTGTAATAGACCTGGTGTATATGGTCACATTCCTGCAAACCTTCCTTAACTTTAACAATAAGAGACTAGAATTTTCATCAAACTTTTATTTAATCTCACATGCCTAGTTTTGGATTAGTCAACAACCCTAACTTGAAGTAATCATAACTTTGAACCTCTAATGTATAAATATATGAAACTGATACACAATATTCTTCAATGTTTTTTATACAATTCCTCCAGGTGTCACTACTTGAAACCTCTCAGAAAATGAGTTATAGAAAAAATGGCATACCTTGCTGAATTATAGATTATTCTAGAGAGCAACCTTGTAGAGTGTGCCCCACATGAAATATTTGTTGAATTGATATGAAACTATTAAAAATAATACTAAAGAATTTACCCTAAACAACATATTTGGTATCACTGAATTTGGATCTTTTATGAAACAATTATGATGTTTTTACCCGAAACACTTGTTTTTGACTAGTTTAGGGACTAGCCACAAACCCTATTTTCCACAGAGTGTAAATCCCAAAATAAAATTACCCACAAGCTGAATTTGTTACCACAAATACTTGGGTATGTTTTCTCATTGCAGTATCAATTTCACAGTCTGGATCATTATATAAAAAATGTTATAGCGAAAATGGTGAGATGACCTGTAAATAACATACCTTAGAAAGCACCATCAAAAGAATTTATCCTTCCTTGCATTTTCACCTTCTTTTCTTCACCTTCCCTCAGAAATTCGTCTTAGATATCATTGGTTACCTGAGACACATATAGATATTCAATATTCTCAAGTGTGATTAAAATTAAAGAGCCTTTCCTCTTATTTAGACTTTCCAAGTAGCTTCCTTAAAAACATCTTCTAGGTCACTTGGCCCACTTTTCTTATTTTACAGTTAACCCACTTATAATTTATCCATTAAATTTATTATTGAAATAATTTATTTTGTATTCACTTTGAATTATAATAAACTAATCACTTCACTTTATTATTTACCTTTTAAAATCTCTTAAACCACTTTGACTGCTTTGACCTTTTGGAGCTTCTAGATGACATATGAGGGTCCTCCAACTTCGTAAGGCCATAACTCTAAAACTGTGAGGACTTATGTGACATTCCACATACCACCAGAAATGGAATGACATGTACTATCCATATAGAATAGTATTACCTTCAAATATAGCAAAATGCATACCGTTATCCATGAAACAAACTTGGGTCCATTACCCAAACCTGGGTTCTCCAACTTCACATGGTCATAACTCTCTAATCGTGAGGAGTTATGTGACGTTTTAAATACCACCGAAAATGGAATGACAAACACTATCCATATAGGATAGTTTCCCTAACAAATTCATTGTCCTTCATCTCATTATTCTACAATTAAACATGGTTTCTCTTACTTCGCAAAGTGTCTTCTCGTGAGGACTTTCACCATAAGGGGACCACTTTGGAGTTCATCCATATTTACTTCTTATCAACCATGAAAAAACAATAATGAGTCATATTTATATCAAACAATATTGTGTCCATTACCCAAACCTTTGTGCTACGGGGCTTTCTTTAAGGGTTGGCATTAGTGACAACCAATCTTAATCAACAATCTTCCCCTTTGGCATTGATGGTAACACTCTGATAAAATACTAAAATCATATCACTCATGCTCCCCCTGGAACCATGCCTATATCCTCTGCATTTGATAAATCTGCCTCTGTCCTCTGCATTTGATAAATCTCTCCCCCTTTGTCATCAATGGAAAATGTATCTTTCCATCTGGGGCTACTCCCCCTGATTGAACTGTCCTCTTATGGTGCTTCCTTGTGTACATCTAAGACATATAAGATAAGAACTCAAAAATCATTCAAAAAGCATTCATTTTGGAGTAGAAATAACTCCAAGTCTTTGGCGAAGATATTCAAAGGCGTCCTATGGAAGTAGTTTTGTAAAGATGTATGCCACTTGTTCTTTTGTTCCCACATACTCAACTCTGATGTTCTTTTCTACAACCTGTTCCCATAGAAAGTGATACTTGATTGGAATGTGCTTCGTCTTGGAGTGCATCACCGAGTTTTTTGAGATAATGATGACACTTATATTATCAAAATATATTGGAATGTGCTCATCATACTCAACCTATATATCTATCAAAGTTTGTTTCATCCAAAGAACATGTGTACAACATGTTGTTTCTGCAATACACTCTGCCTCGACTATACATAGAGATACTTATGATTATTTCTTGCTTAGCCATGATACCAAATACTCACCTAAGTAGAATGATTCTCCACCGGTACTTCTTCGATCATCAATACAACCTTCCCAATCTGCATCTGTCTAGGCAATAAGTGATAGAAATTTTCCTTTTGGATACCATAATCCAAACTCTTATGTTCCTTTGAAATATCTGAAGATCCTCTTTACTGGTAATACATGTGATTCCTTTGGTGCTCTTGAAATCGTGCCACCTATCCAACTACCTGCATTACATCTGGTCTGGATGTTGTCAAATATAGTAGGATGTCAATCATTGACTTGTATTGCCTCTCATTTGTAGACTTCAAATAATCATCTTTGCTCAACTTACAACTGGATTGCATGGGAGTGATAACTAGTTTGAAATCTTCCATTCTGGACCTCTTTAGCATTTCTATGATATACCTGGTTTGAGAAATAAAAATTTCTTCCATTCTGAACCTCTTTAGCATTTCTATGATATACTTGGTTTGAGAAATAAAAATTTCTTGGTTTCTTTGATGTATCTGAAGTCCCAGAAATAAGGATAGTTCTCCAAGTAACGACTTTTCAATTTCATTCTGCATGTCTTTTGCAAATTTCTGGCTTAACCTATCATCATCACTACCAAAAATAATATCAACATAAACTTCAATTAATAAAATATTACCTTGACTTACCTTGATGTAGAGTTTGTTGTCCGCACTTCCTTTTCTGAACCCTGCCTATTGCAGATACTTATCCAGTGTGGAGTACCATGCTCTAGGAGCTTGTTTTAGACTATACAAGGCCTTCTTTAATTTACACACATAGTATGTGTTCTCTAACAACTGAAATCATTCTGGTTGTTCAATGTAGACTTCTTCTTCAATTTTCCCATTCAGAAAAGATGATTTTACGTCCATCTGATATACTTTAACATTTTTGGAACATGCATAAGCTAAAAGTAAACAGATTGCTTCCATTCCGGAAACTGGGGAAAATATCTCGTCAAAGTCGATTCCTTCAATCTATGCATATCCTTTACATACCAATCTAGCTTTGTTCCTTGTAACTTGTCCATATTCATTCAATTTATTCTTGAAAACCCATTTTATGCCAATCACATTCTTATTCTTTGGTCCTGGAACCAATTCCCAAGTGTCATTTTTATCTATTTGATCCAATTCATCATCCATCACCTTATTCCAAAATTCATCCTTGCTAGCTTCTTCAAAACAGTTTGGTTCAATTGTAGATAAGAGTGCTAGGTGTGTTTGTTCTTGTGAACGGATTTTTCTTCTAGTCTCAACTCCTGCATCTTTGTTTCCAATAATCTAATTTGAAGGATGATTCTTCTGTACTCGTTTTCTAGGTGTCTTTGGAGATACTTGTTGAACTTGCTCTTTTGCTTCTGTCAGATTCTCTTCATCTTCATATTCCTCTTCTACTTATTTTTCATCTTCTTCTTCGAAAAGTTGTTCCATTGATTTGTTTTATTCTTCCTTTGATTTTGGTCTGCCTGTTTCATCAATTGTTACGTTGATGCTTTCCACAAATTTTTTTAATCTTAGATTGTAACACTTGTATGCTTTCCTTGTACTTAAGTAACCCACAAGTATTCCTTTGTCCACACGAGAGTCAAACTTTCTCATTCTGCCATCTTCTCTTTTGATGTAGCATTTTCTTCCAAAAACTCTGAAGTGCTTCACATTTGCTAGTCTTCCTTTCCATAGTTCGTATGGAGTTTTATCAGTGTTGTTTCTGATCATTACTCTGTTTTGAATGTGAACTATTGTATGCACTTCCTGTGTCCAAAAAATATCTGTCAACTTGGAATCCATTATCATTGCTCAAGCCATTTCTTGTACTGTCACGTTCTTTCTTTCAACAACTCCATTTTGTTGAGGTGTCCTAGAAACGTAGAATTGCCCTTTTATTCCATGATTGCTACAGTAGTCCATAAATTCCTTTGAGGTGAGTTCTTTTCCATTATCCGATCTTAAGCATTTGATTCTTGAATCCATCTCATTTTTAACCATTTCCTTTTAGATCTTGAAATTTTCAAAATCTTCTGACTTGTTCTTGAGAAAGCAAACTGCAGTCATTCTTGTATAATCATCAACTAATAACATGAAGTATCTCTCACCTTTTAAGCCTTTTGTTGTAGTTGGTAAAACTAGATCAGTATGCACAAGTTCCAGTGGTTTTGTTGTTAAATATTCCTTTGATTTGAACCTGGTCTTTGTTTTCTTTCCTTGTTGGCAGTGCTTGCATAAAGTGTTGGTTAGTTTCATGATCTGGGGAATTTCTTTGATTGCTTCTCTTTTGTTGACTTTGACAAGGTTATCAAAATGCATATGACCATTTCTTCAGTGCCATAGCCAACTTTCATTTTCCTTTCCTAGACAACACTTTTCATTTTCAATTTCGCTTAACACATATATGTTGCTTGAAGTTCTTGCAACTATAGCGACCAATTTCCCTGAAACTTCTTTTCTTATCTCACACTTTTGTGAATCAAAGGTAACTTTATGACCTTGGTCACACATTTGAATCACACTTAAAAGATTATGTTTCATATCTTCTACTAGTAGAACATTTTCTGCCTTTTCATTCTTGTTCCCAATTCGGACTATGCCTTTTCCAATGATTTTGACTGAATCATCACTTCCAAAGGAGACTGATCCATCTCTTTCCTTTCATAATGTAAGAAACTTGTCTCTATCACCTGTCATGTGTTTTGAACATCCACTGTCAACATACCAACCACGTTACTTCTGTAATTTTTGGCCATGTCTATAAAATTGTTACATTTGTAACATTCCACTTCCGTGATCAAAGATTCAAACCTGTTGTAACTTCTTCTCTGTGTTTCAGTAGGTTTTCTTGAATAACCCCTTTGTGTATGACTCTCAAAGTAGTTATTTTTCATGTTGTTAGCTCTGCAATTTACAACTTTATGTCCAAAATTATTACATGCATAACATAAACCAAAAAATATAGTTTGATACCTGGTAGTTGAAGATATTCTGAAAGGAGGTGCTCTTATGAATTATTTTTCTTCTTGAGGCTTGTCTATATATTTTTGAATTTGAAATCTGAATCTTCTCGGTGGAGGAGTGTCCCTGTAATCTTCCTTGTATATCTTTTTATCCCCTTTGATCGTTTCTGTATGGATTTTTGGATTTGTTTCTTGCCTTGTTGTTTTGGAGCTTGATCCCTTTTTTGTCTGATTATATCCAAGTCCGGACTTGTCAAGATGATATTTTGACTACTGATAATGTCATCCAGAACTTTTGAGCTATTCTGCATATTTTTCTTTTGAATATCTTTTTTTAGGGTGACAATCTCTGATTCCAGGTTTCCAATGATCTTGTCCTTACCTTATAGTTGTTCTTTGAGTGTTTCTTCAATTCTTTTATATTGTTCTATTTGAACCTTCAATTTTGTGATCATTTGCTCTAGTTCTTGAGTGTCTTTTTTCTTATCTAGTTATTCTTGTAGTTTCTTGTTTTTCTTGTTTTCTCTTCTGATAAATTCTATGGCACTCATTAATTCTTCTCAGAAATCAAATTCTGCCTCTTCAATTTCTTCTTCATATGCTTCTTCATATTCTTCTTCGGAGTATTCTTTATCAAAGTCTTCTACTACCAAGAATATAACTCTCCCTATTTCACTGTCACTAACTTCATATTCATCTGATGATGAGATGTCTTCTTTGGTGAAAAAGATTTTCTTGAAAACTTTCTTTTTAGTTCTTTTTCCTTTATATGTTTGTCTACCTTTTGAGTAACCTTCATCATTTCTCTTTTTCTTATGAGGAAATTTGTTAGCAAAATGACCAATAAAATCACAATTAAAACAAATTAAAGGAAGCTTACCTCTATACCTATCGTTGGTTCTCTTGTTCAGTCTTTTAACGAAGTTGGCCACTTCTTCATCCTCTTTCGAGACGTCACTACTGCTACTATATTCTTCTTTTTCCTTTTTCTTTTTCTTTGATCTTTTGGATTCTTTGAAGGCTGCTTCTTTTACATATGGATTTTCCTGTTCAGTTCTCATCTCATATGCTGTGAAGATTCCATGCAGTTCATCCATGCTTATTGAGTTTATAAGTGATCTTTCTTCTAGTGTTGATATCTTAAGGTTGAATCTCATAGGAAGAGATCTTAGTACCTTTTGAACAATTACGGATTCTTCTATTTCTTCTCCCAATCCTATGATTGCATTCACTATTTCATCAACTCGTAAAAAGTAGGCTACGATATATTCATCTTCCTTCATTTTTAGTTGTTCGAACTGACCTCTATAAGTTTGAAGCTTTGTTTCTTTGACTTTTGAATATCCTTCATAAATATTTTGAATCTTCTCCCAAATCTCTTTAGCAGATTTATAATGTGAAACTTTGGTGAATATCGTATAAATGAGACCATTCAAAAGTGCATTTTTTGTCTTTGGAATTATTCTCTCCGAGTTAAATTGCTTTGTCATTTGTTGGTGGAATTGTTGGTGTTGTGTATCCATCTACAATTGATTGTCAAACTTGAAATCCTTGTGCAAGTATATATGTCTTCATCCTTATGCTCCAAAAAACATACTTATGTCCATCAAACTGTGGTATTCCATTTTTATATGAGTTGGGACTCTCCATGATCTACCTTTCAGTGGTTAAACTGATTTATGAAGGAACCTGCTCTGATACCAATTGTTGGATTACTGAGAGGGGGCGTGAATCAGTAATAACATAATTATAATCTTTTTTCTTCAAATGTTATATCAATGTAGAATTATTATCCAATAATGAGCAGTAAGAAATAAACAATCACACATACACAGTACACCATTGTTTTACATGGAAACCCAAATCTGGAGAAAACCACAGAATGTTTTTTCTTATATGTCTTGAAGAATTACATTCATTGGAAGCACCAACTTCCTTTGTTTTCTAGCTGCAACTGGAAGGAGGCTCCAACCCCCTAGTTTCTCAGGATACAACCTGAGAGAAGATCCAACTCTCCAATTCTCTAGCTACAACCAGAAGGAGGCTGCAACCCCCTATGTTCTCCAGCTACAACCACCTATCCTTCCCCCGTCATGCCACCTTGAAGTAGAAGTAGAATGATGGAACCACTGTCACATTATCAACATGATATATATCATTGTAAACATGTACCAATAAATATAATCCATGCAAAAATCATGCATAAACTTATACCTCAACCTGTAATCAACCTGTACCATAAACAACTGCATCAACCATGCACCAACCTGTACCAAACAAACTGTAATCAAATTGTACCATAAACAAGTGCATACAACCATATACCAAGTATGTACCAATCATGTGTCAACTACTCATCAACTATGACTCATCAATATGTACCAACATCATCAACTATACACCTCATGTATGTGCCAACTCATCAACTACTTGTCTCAACCATGTACTCAACATGTACCTCAACCAAAATCCCTCATCAATTTCATCATACAAATATGATTTGTATCTCTATAATAGACCTGGTGTATATGATCACATTCCTGCAAACCTTCCTTAACTTTAACAACAAGAAATTAGCATTTTCATCAAACTTTTCTTTACTCTCACATGCCTAGTTATGGATTAGTCAACAACCCTAACTTGAAGTAATCATAACTTTGAACCTATAATGTATAACGATATGAAACTGATACGCAATGTTCTTTAGTTTTTTTTATGCAATTCCTCTAGGTGTCACTACTTGGAACCTCTCAGAAAATGAGTTATAGAAAAAATGGCATACCTTGTTGAATTATGGCTTATTCTAGAGAGCGACCTTGTAGAGTGTGCCCCACAATAAATATTTGTTGAATTGATCTCAAATTGTTACAAAAAATACCAAAGACTGTACCCTAACCAACACATTTTGTCTCACTGAATTTGGATCTATTATGAAGTAGTTATGACATTTTTACCCGAAACACATGTTTTTGACTAGTTTCAGAACTAGCCACAAACTCTATTTTCCACGGAGTGTAAATCCCAAAATAAAACGAACCACAAGATGAATTGTTTACCACAGATACTTGGGTATGTTTTCTCAATGGATAGGTAATTTAATGGTCTGAATCATTATAGAAAAAAAATTATAGTGAAAATGGCGAGATGACCTGTAAATAACATACCTTAAAAAACACCATCAAAAGAATTTATCCTTCCTTGCATTTTAGCCTTCTTTTCTTCACCTTCCCTCATAAATTCAGCTTAGATATCCTTGGTTACCTCATACACCTATATATATTCAATATGCTCAAGTGTGATTAAAATGAGAGAGCCTTGCCTCTTATTTATACTCTTCAAGTAGCTTCCTTAAAAACATCTTCTAGGTCACTTGGCCCACTTTCCTTATTTTAGGGTTAATCCAGTTCTAATTTATCCATTAAATTTATTATTGAAATAATTTATTTTGTATTCACTTTGAATTTTAATACACTCATCACTTCACTTTATTATTTATTTTTAAAATCTCTTAAACCACTTTGACCTTTTGGGGCTTCTAGATGACATATGAGGGTCCTCCAACTTCGTAAGGCCATAACTCTCAAACCATGAGGAGTTATGTGACATTACACATACCAACAGAAATGGAATGACATGTTCTATCCATATAGAATTGTATTACCTTCAAATATATCAAAAATCATACCATTATCCATCAAACAAACTTGGGTCCATTACCCAAACCTGGGTTCTCCAACTTCACATGGTCATAACTCTCTAACCGTGAGGAGTTTTGTGATGTTCTACATACCACTGGAAATTGAATGAAAATCACTATCCATATAGGATAGTTTCCTTGAAAAATTCATTGTCCTTCATCTCATTATTCCACAATTAAGCATGGGTTCTCTTACTCCGCAAAGCGTCTTCCTGTGAGGGCTTTCACCATAAGGGGACCACTTTGGAGTTCATCCATATTCACTTCTTATAAACCATGAAAAAATAATAATGATTCATATTTACATCAAACAATCTTTGTTCCATTACCCAAACCTTTGTGCTACAGGGCTTTCTTCAAGGTTTGACATTAATGACAACCAACCTTAATCAACAATCTCCCCCTTTGGCATTGATGGAAACACTTTGATGCAATACTGAAATCATATCACTCATTCTCCCCCTGGAACCATGGATTTGTCCTATGCATCTAATTAATCTACCTCTATCCTCTGCATCTGATAAATCTCTCCCCCTTTGTCATCAATGGCAAAGGTATCTTTCCATCCAGGGTTTCTCCCCCTGACTAAACTGTCCTCTTATGGTGCTTCCTCGTGTACATCTAATACATATAAGATAAGCATTCAAAAATAATTCATTTTGGAGTAGAAATAACTCCAAATCTTTGGCGAAGATATTCAAAGGATTCCCATGGAAGTGGTTTTGTAAAGATGTCTGCCACTTGTTGTTTTGTGCCCACATACTCAACTCTGATGTTCTTTTCTGCAACCTGTTCCCGTAGAAAGTGATACTTGATTGGAATGTGATTCATCTTGGAGTGCATCACTGGGTTTTAAAAGATACTGATGGCACTTGTATTATCAAAATATATTGGAATGGGCTCATCATACTCAACCTGTATATCTGTCAAAGTTTGTTTTATCAAAAGAACCTGTGTACAACATGTTGATGTTGCAATATACTTTGCCTCAGCTGTAGATAGAGATATTGATGATTCTTTCTTGCTTATCCATGATACAAAACACTCACCTAAGTAGAACGTTGCTCCATTGGTTCTTCTTCGGTCATCAATACAAGATGCTCAATCTGCATCTGTGTAGGCAATAAGTGATAAATCTTTTCCTTTTGGATACCATAATCCAAACTCTTTTGTTCCTTTGAGATATCTGAAGATCCTCTTTACTGCTAATACATGTGATTCCTTTGGTGCTGCTTGAAATCGTGCCACCTATCCAACTGTCTGCATTACATCTGATCTGGATATTGTCACATATAGTAGGTTTCCAATCATTGACATATATTGCCTCTGATCTATAGACTTCGAATAATCATCTTTTATCAACTTACAACTAGTTTGCATGGGAGTGATAATTGGTTTACAATCTTCCATTCCAAACCTCTTTAGCATTTCTCTGATATACTTGGTTTGAGAAATAAAAATTCCTTGTTTTCTTTGACTTATCTGAAGTCCCAGAAATAAGGATAGTTCTCCAAGTAATGACATTTCAAATTCATTATGTATGTCTTTTGCAAATTTTTGGCTTAACCTGTTATCATCACTACCAAAATATTACCTTGACTTACCTTGATTTAGAGGTTGTTGTCTACACTTCCTTTTTTGAACCCTACCTGTTGCAGATACTTATCCAGTCTAGAGTACCATGCTCCAGTAGCCTGTTTTAGACCATACAAGGCCTTCTTTAATTTACACACATAGTCTGTGTTCTCTGACAACTAAAATCCATCTTGTTGTTCAATGTAGACTTCTTCTTCAAGTTCCCTAGTTAGAAAAGCTGATTTTACATCCATGTGATATACTTTAACATTTTTGGAGCATGCATAAGCTAAAATCAAACGAATTGTTTCCATTTTGGAAACTGGGGAAAATGTCTCTTCAAAGTCGATTCCTTCAATCTGTGTATATCCTTTACATACCAATCTATATTTTTTCCCTGTAACATGTCCATCTTCATCAATTTATTCCTGAAAACCCATTTTTTGTCAATCAAATTCTTATTCTTTGGTCTTGGAACCAATTCCCAAGTGTCATTTTTTTCTATTTGATCCAATTCTTGATCCATGGCCTTATTCCAAAATTCATCATTGTTGGCTTCTTCAAAACAGTTTGGCTCAATTGTAGATAAGAGTGTTAGGTGTGTTTGTTCTGGTGAATGGATTTTTCTTCTAGTCTCAACTCCTGCATCTTTGTTTCCAATAATCTGATCTAAAGTATGATTCTTCTGTACTCATTTGCTAGGTGTCTTTGGAGATACTTGTTGAAACTGCTCTTCTTCTTCTGCCGGATTCTCTTCATATTCATCTTCCTCTTCTACTTCTTTTTCATATTCTTCTTTGAAAAGTTGTTCCATTGATTTGTTTTCTTCTTCCTTTGATTCTGGTCTGCCTGTTTCATCAATTGTTACATTGATGCTTTCGACAACTTTGTTTAATCTTAGATTGTAACACTTGTATGATTTCCTTGTACTTGAGTAACCAACAAGTATTCATTTATCCACATGAGAGTCAAACTTTCTTATTCTGGTCTTACTCTTCATAGCTCGTAGGGAGTTTTATCAATATTGTTTCTGATCATTACTCTATTTTGAATGTGAATTGTTGTATGCACTGCCTGTGTCCAAAAAATATCTATCAACTTTGAATCCATTATCATTGTTCGAGCCATTTCTTGTACTGTCATGTTCTTTCTTTCAACAACTCCATTCTATTGAGGTGTCCTAGCGATGGAGAATTGTCTTTTTATTCCATGATTGTTGCAGTAGTCTATAAATTCCTTTGAGGTGAATTCTCCTCCATTATCCGATCTTAAGCATTTGATTCTTGAATCCATCTCATTTTCAACCATTTCCTTGTAGATCTTGAAATTTTCAAAATCTTTTGACTTGTTCGTGAGAAAGCAAACTTCATTCATTATTGTATAATCATCAACTAATAACATAAAGTATCTCTCACCTTTTAAGTCTTTTGTTGTAGTTTGTCCAACTAGATAAGTATGCAAAATTTCCAATGGTTTTGTTGTTGAATATTACTTTGATTTGAACCTATTCTTTGTTTGCTTTTCTTGTTGGAAATGATTGCATAAAGTGTTGGTTGGTTTCGTGATCTAGGGAATTTCTATGACTACTTCTCTTTTGTTGACTTTGACAAGGTTATCAAAATTCATGTGACCCATTCTTCTGTGTCATAGCCAACTTTCATCTTCCTTTCATAGACAACACTTTTCATTTCCAATTTTTCTTAACACATATATGTTGTTTGAATTTCTTGCAGCTGTAGCAACCAATTTCCCTGAACCTTCTTTTCTTATCTCACACTTTTGTGAATCGAAAGTAACTTTATGACCTTGGTCACACATTTGAATCACACTTAAAAGATTATGTTTCATATCTTCTACTAGTAGAACATTTTCTGCCTTTTCATTCTTGTTCCCAATTCGGATTGTGTCTTTTCCAATGATTTTGGTTGAATCATCATTTCTGAAGGAGACTGGTCCATCTCTTTCCTTTCATAACGTAAGAAACTTGTCTCTATCACCTGTCATGTGTTTTGAACATCCACTGTCAACGTACCAACCACATTTCTTATGTTTATCTTATAGAGCGATTGTGCATTCTTCATTTCTATACTAATTTTGCTTTCTTATCCATGTTGTTTTCTGAGGTTCTTGTTTGTGACTCTGTTGAGGTTCTTTAAGAGGGACTGTCATTCTACAATTTTTGGCCATGTGTCGAAAATTGTTACATTTGTAACATTCCACTTCAGTTCTCAAAGATTCAAACATGATGTAACTTCTTCTATGTGTTTCACTAGGTCTTCTTGAATAACCCCTTTGTGTATGGATCTTAAAGTAGTTATTGTTCCTATTGTTAGCTTTGCAATTTACATCTTTCTGTCCAAAATTATTACATGCATAACATAAACCA
This sequence comes from Picea engelmannii, assembly GCA_009831015.1. Taxonomy (NCBI): domain Eukaryota; kingdom Viridiplantae; phylum Streptophyta; class Pinopsida; order Pinales; family Pinaceae; genus Picea; species Picea engelmannii. Next base: position 456,178 of record ML782940.1, read on the forward strand.
AAAAATATATTTTGATACATGGTAGTTGAAGATCTTCTAAAAGGAGGTTCTCTTATGAATCCTTCTTCTTCTTGAGGTCTATCTGTCTATTGTTGATTCTGAAATCTGAATTTTCTCAGTGGAGGAGTGTCCCTGTAATCTTCCTTGTATATATTTTTATCCCCTTTGATTGTCTCTGCATAGATTTTTGGATTTGTTTCTTTCTCTGTTGTTTTGTGGCTTGATACCTTGTCTATCTAATTGTATCTAAGTCCAGACTTGTCAAGATGAGATTTTTGACTGTTGATAATGTCATCCAGAACTTTTGAGTTATTCTGCATATTTTTCTTTTGAATATCCTTTCTTAGTGTGACAATATTTGCTTCCAAGTTTTCAATGATCTTGTCCTTTCCTTCTAGTTGTTCGTTGAGTGCTTCTTCAATTATTTTATCTTCTTCTATTTGAACATTCAATTTTGTGATCATTTGTTCTAGTTATTGAGTGTCTTTTTTCTTCTCTAGTTTTTCTTGCAGTTTCTTGTTTTTCTTCTTTTCTCTTCTGATAAATTCTATGACACTCATTAATTCTTCTCAGAAGTCAACTTCTTCCTCTTCAATTTCTTCTTCATATGCTTCTTCATATTCCTCTTTGGAGTCTTCTTTATCAGAGTCTTCTACTGCCATGAATAGAACTCTCCTTGTTTCACTGTCACTAACTTCATCTTCATCTGATGATGATATGTCTTCTTTGGCTCAAAAGTTTTTCTTGAAAACTTTCTTTGTAGTTCTTTTACCTTTATATGTTTGTCTGCCTTTTGAGTAACTGTCATCATTTCTCTTTTTATTATGAGGACATTTGTTAGCAAAATGACCAATACCATCACAATTAAAACAAATTAAAGGAAGCTTACCTCTATACCTATCGTTGGTTCCCTTATTCGGTCTTTTGATGAAGTTGGCTACTTCTTCATCATCTTCCAAGATGTCGTTGTTGCTGCTATATTATTCTTGTTCATTTTTCTTTTTCTTTGATCTTTTGGATGCTTTGAAGGATGCTTCTTTTACATCTAACTTTTCCTGTTTAGTTCTCATCTCATATGTTGTGAAGATTCCATGCAGTTCATCCATTATTATTGAGTTTAGATCCGATCTTTCTTCAAGTGTTGATATCTTAGGTTTGAATCTCATAGAAAGAGATCTTAGTACCTTTTGAACAATTATAGATTCTTCAATTTCTTCTCCCAATCTTATGATTGCATTCAATGTTTCATCAACTTGTAAGAAGTAGGTTGTGATATCTTCATCTTCCTTCATTTTTAATTGTTCGAACTGACCTCTGTAAGTTTGAAGATTTGTTGCTTTGACTTTTGAATCTCCTTCATAAATACTTCGAAGCTTGTCCCAAATATCTTTAGAATATTTACAATGTGAAACTTTGGTGAACACTATATCACTGAGACCATTCAAAGTGCATTTTTTTCTTTGGAATTATTCTCACCGAGTTTCACTGCTTTATCATTTGTTGGTGGAACTGTTGGTATTGTGTATCCGTCTACAATTGATTGTCAAACTTGAAATCCATGTGCCTGTATATATGTATTCATCCTTATGCTCCAAAAAACATGCTTCTATCCATCAAACTATGGTATTATTTTTATACGAGTTGGTATTGTCCATGATCTACCTTCCAGTGGTTAAAATTATTTCTAAAGCAACCTTCTCTGATATCAATTGTTGGATTACTGAGAAGAGGGGTGAATCATTAATAACGTAATTATAATCATTTTTCTTCAAATGTTATATCAATGTAGAATTATTATCCAATAATGAGCAGTGAGAAATAAACAATCACACACATACAAAGTACACCATTTCTTTACGTGGAAACCCAAATCGGGAGAAAACCACATAATGTTTTTTCTTATATGTCTTGAAGAATTACATTCATTGGAAGAACCAACTTCCTTTGTTTTCCAGCTGCAACTGGAAGGAGGCTCCAACCCCCTAGTTTCTCAAGCTACAACCTGAGAAAAGATCCAACTCCCCAATTCTCTGGCTACAACTAAAAGGAGGCTACAACCCCCTATGTTCTCCGGCTACAACCACCTATCCTTGCCCCATCCTGCCACCCTGAAGTAGAAGTGGAATGATGGAACCACTGTCACACTATCACTATGAGATATACCGCTGTAAACCTATACCAATAAATCTGAACCATGCATCAACCATGCATCAACATGTATCTTAACTTGTAATCAACCTGTACCATAAACAAGTGCATCAACCATGCACCAACCTGTACCAAACAACCTGTAATCAACCTGTACCATAAACAAGTGCATCCAAACATGTACCAATTATGTACCAATCATGTTTCAAGTACTCATCAACTATGACTCATCAATATGTACAAACATCATCAACTATACACCTCATGTATGTGCCAACTCATCAACTACTTCTCTCAACCATGTACTCAACATGTACCTCAATCAAAATCCCTCATCAATTTCATCATCCAAATATGATTTGTAGCTCTGTAATAGACCTGGTGTATACGATCACATTCCTGCAAACCTTCCTTAACTTTAAAAGCAAGAAACTTGCATTTTCATCAAACTTTTCTTTACTCTCACATGCCTACTTTTTGATTAGTCAACAACCCTAACTTGAAGTAATCATAACCTTGAACCTGTAATGTATAAAGATATGAAATATATACCCAATGTTATTCAGTGTTTTTTATGTCATTCCTCCAGGTTTCACTACTTGGAACCTTTCAGAAAAGGTTTTATAGCAAAAATGGCATACCTTGCTGAATTCAGGCTTATTCTAGAGAGCAACCTTGTAAAGCGGGCCCCGCAAGATTTTTTTTTTGAATGTATCTTAAACTATCAAAAATCATACTACAGATAGTACCCTAACAAACACATTTTGTCTCACTGAATTTGGATCTGTTATGAGGAAGTTATGACGTTTTTACCCAAAACACTTGTTTTTGACTAGTTTCAGGACTAGCCACAAACCATATTTTCCACGGAGTGTAACTCCCAAAACACAACGACCCACAAGATGAATATTTTACTACAAATACTTGAGTATGTTTTCTCAATGGCATAGAAATTTCACGGTCTGAATAATTATATAAAAACAGTTATAGTGAAAATGGTGAGATGACTTGTAAATAACATACCTTAGAAAGCACCATCAAAAGAGTTTATCCTTCCTTGCATTTCGGCCTTCTTTTCTTGACTTTACCTCAGAAATTTGGATTAGATATCCTTGGTTACCTTAGAAACCTATAGATATTCAATATGCTCAAGTGTGATTAAAATGATATAGCCTTGCCTCTTATTTATACTCTCCAAGTAGCTTCCTTAAAAACATCTTCTAGGTCACTTGGTCCACTTTCCTTATTTTAGGGTTAACCCACTTCTAATTTCTCTATTAAATTTATTATTGAAATAATTTATTTTGTATTCACTTTGAATTATAATACACTCATCATTTCAGTTTATTATTTACCTTTTAAAATCTCTTAAACCACTTTCACTACTTTGACCTTTTGGGGCTTCTAGATGACATATGAGGGTCCTCCAACTTCGTAAGGCCATAACTCTCAAACCGTAAGGTTTTATGTGACATTCCACATACCACCAAAAATGGAATGACATGTACTATCCATATAGAATAGTATTACCTTCAAATATAGAAAAAATCATACTGTTATCAATCAAGCAAACTTGGGTCCATTACCCAAACCTAGGTTCTCCAACTTCACATGGTCATAACTCTCTAACCATGAAAATTTATGTGATGTTCTACATACCACTGGAAATGGAATGAAAAGAACTATCCATCTAGGATAGTTACCCTGACAAATTCATTTTCCTTCATCTCATTATTCCACAATTAATAATGGGCTCCCTTACTCCGCAAAGCGTCTTCCCATGAGGGATTTCACCATAAGGGGACCACTTTGGAGTTCATCCATATTTACTTCTTATCAACCATGAAAAAACAATAATGAGTCATATTTACATCAAACAATATTGGCTCCATTACCCAAACCTTTGTTCTATGGGGATTTCTTCAAGGGTTGACATCAATGACAACCAACCTTAATCAACACCAATTACGAAGAAACTTAAGGTCAAGAAGTTTGTGTTTGGCCTTATTGTTAGAATTCAGCTTCTACTTCGGGTACCAGGATTACTGGACTAAAGAAAGTGTGTTGGATTGTGGGGAGCCACATGACCAGCATCACTGGCCAAAGGAAAGGGGCAGAGCATCTGGATCAGTCGGACCCATTACTGTGGGAGTTTCAGGCAAGGCCCATCGGATTCATGTAGCGATGGATAATCGCTAGGAAAAGCACCAGTCAACTGTGCTCGAGATGTCAGGTATCATCGCTGACCAAACCCTTAGTATTGATAGATCCTGGTGCTACCAAGAGTTTCATCTTCGGTGCAATGATAAAAATGATTAAGGTAAAGGTAGTCGAACAACATGAGTTTATCTTTGTAGAGATGGCTCCGGGAGCCAACCAGAAGGTTGGAGGGAAGGTCCTGGGTTGTACCCTTAACCTGGGAAATTTTTTCACCAGGTCCAACCTATACGTCACGATATTAGGATCTTATGACATCATGATCGATATGGACTGGTTGGAATCGCATGAGTCGATACTCAACTGTAAGACAAAACGATTGATATTGATCGATTATGAGGGACAAAGACGCGTGATTGTAGGACGGAACGAGGGATTTTCCCTAAGGTTCATCTCTTCCTTGCAGCTACGGAAGAGCATGTGCAAGGGATGTAAGATTTATGTGATCCTTGCGTTAAACGAGAAGGGAGTAGTGGAAGGTCTAGAACACCTTCCTGTGGTGAGAGAGTTTGTGGATGTCTTCCCAAAGGAGTTACCTGGGAGGTTGTCGGAGAGGGAATTGGAGTTTATTATAGACCTAAAACTGGGGACTGAATCGATATCTAGAATGCCTTATCGAATGTCGACCTCAGAGTTAAAGGAGTTCAGAATACAACTGAAATAATTGTTGGCCCTAGGACTGATACGTCCTAGTGTGTCACCATGGGGTGCGCCTGTTATTTTCATACAAAATAAGGATCGGTCATGGAGGCTCTTCATTGACTACCATCAATTGAACAAGGAAACAATCAAGAATCAATATCCATTGTCGAGGATTGATGATCTGTTCGATTAAATGAAGGGTGAAACAGTGTTCTCAAAGATCGATTTGCGATCAGGGTATTACCAGTTACGAATAAAAGAGGATGACATCCCTAAGACCACCTTTAAGATGAGGTTTGGTCATTACGAGTTTACAGTTTTACCATTTGGACTGACAAACACCCCAAGGGTATTTATGATTTTGATGAACAGGGTGTTCCGCGAGTACTTGGACAAGTTCGTCCAAGTATTCATTGATGATATTTTTATTTACTTTCAGACAACAGAGAAGTATCACAAGCACTTGCGCTTGGTACTACATTGTCTGCGAGAGCACAAATTTTATGGGAAGTTGTCCAAATGATCGTTTAATCAATCAAGGATTCACTACTTAGGGCATGTCATCTCTGATGAAGGTATCGTCATGGATCCAGCAAGGGTCGAGGCTATTAGGGAATGGCCTGCACCGACGAATGTCCCGGAAGTGTGTAGCTTCATGGTTTTAGCAGGATACCATCGAATGTTCGTCAAGGGATTTTCAAAGATAGCAAATACGATCACGGATTTACAGAAGAAGAACAAGAAGTTGTTTAGACCGAGAAATGCTAGGAAGCATTTCAGAGGCTCAAAGATTTGTTGACAACAACACCAATACTAAATGTCCCTGACATGGACGCAGACTTCTTGGTATGCACTGATGCATCCAAGGAAGGCTTGGGAGGAGTCTTAATGCAAGACGGTCGGGTGATTTCTTACATTTCAAGGAAGTTGAGAAGGCATGAGGAGGACTATGCGACGAATGATTTGGATTTGTTAGCAACTTTTTGTGCCTTCAAGGTTTGGAGACACTACCTTGTTGGAAACAATTTTGAACTAAAGACAGACTACTATGGACTATAGCACATCTTTATGCAAAGTGAACTGAACGTGCGACAACAGCGTTGGTCGAAATTTCTTAGCGAGTATGATTTTGAGATTACTTACATAAAGGGAACAGTGAACCGAGTGGCAGATGCATTGATTTGGAGACCACACACCTTTTTGGTGTTGCCTCTTCAGATGAATCTATGAGAAAATATTCTAGCTTTACAACGCGATGATGACCAATACAAAGAGGTCAAGGATTCTATCGGACAAAACACAATGATGGTACCAAAAATTGAAGGATTTACGTTGGACAACGATGGACTACTAAGATTTAAAAAAAACGAATTTACGTACCACCGAATGACGAGTTGAGGAGTTTGATCCTAAACAAGGCTCACAGAGCAGTATACATGGCTCACCCAGGAGTCACGAAGATGAGGGTGGACCTTAAACCCTTATTCTTCTAGAAAGGAATGAAGGTATACATAGTAAACTATCTGGGCAAATGTCTAGAATGTCAGCAGGTAAAGGCTGAACATAGAAATGCAGTAGAATTACTACAGCCACACGTTATTCCGGAATCAAAATGGGAGGTTATTTCGATGGATTTTATTGTTGGATTTCCACTGATGACAAGGAGACATGACTCAATTTTCGTAGTAGTCAAAACTCTAATGAAGAGTGCTCATTTATTCCTGTGCGTATGGCGTATCAGGCACTTGACATAGCTAGAGTTTTAATCAATGAGATTGTGAGGCTCCATGGCATGCCTGAGAGGATTATATCTGATCGAGGAACGGTGTTTACTGGACGATTTTGGACTAGTTTCTAAGAGGCCTTGGGAACCCAACTTAACTTTAGTACCAAGTATCACCTGGAGATTGACGAGCAGACCGAACGAACAAACCAAGTCTTGGAAGACATGTTGTGCATGTACGTGAGGGACCAATAAAAGAGTTGGGAGGAGTTCTTTTCACTTGTATAATTTGCCTATAACAATAATTACCAAAGCACCATTAAGATGGAGCCCTTCGAGTTTCTTTATGGGCGATCGTGTCGGATTCCTTTGAGTTGGGATCAGCTTGAGAATAGGGTCCTGGTGGGACAGGAAGAAATCCAAGAAATGGAATATTAAATGCAAACTAAGACAAAGGATCAAGGAAGCGCAGGATCGATAGAAGAGTTATGTCGATGCACGTCGTGTCAACCATAGTTACGATGTGGCGATTGATTATTTTTGTGGTTGAACCCACATAAGAGTTCGATCAAGTTTGAAAAAGGGGCTAAACTATATCCTAGGTTCGTGGGATCCTACGATATTGTGAAAAAGAGAGGCCCGTGGCCTAATGACTAGCCTTGCCTAATTCCTTGAGGCGTATACATGATGTTTTTCACGTATCTGTTTTGAGACATTATATTAGTGATCCTACACATGTTATTGACATGAGTTCCTTGTAGGTATCGAATGAGGGGGCGTTCACGTCTGAGCCGATCCACATACTGGATCATCGCATTCGACAACTACGGCGTCAAACAATAGATCAGGTCAATGTCCAGTGGGACAACTATAGTCTGCACTTGTCGACCTGGGAGGACGCATATGATATGCGCCAACAATTTCCATTTTTGTTTGATAGAAAGACTTATGATACTGTGATACACATTATTTTGGCACTTATATACTGTGAAACTTCGGGACGATGTTTAGACCAAGAGGGGGAGTATGTAACATACCTCTCTTATGCGCACTGAGCGAACTTATTATTTGAGGACACTTGCTCGCAAGTGATCCAGATTATTATACTTTTGGGCATTTGATTATGATTATGAGGTGTTATGAATTGATGACATGTTATTTTGTTGTATTGACATAGACAAGTTCTATTGACTCAGTTTTCCCTGAGTGTGCAGGATTTTAGACCCCGAGGATGCAGAGGCATCGATGTGACCCCTTGGACTATGGATCAAGTTAGGGAGTGGACTATTGGGGTTTGATTGTTGTAGATATGACATTTGTGCATATTATTAGATGATATGGTTATGGATATGTTCTGACATGATTCGTTGATGATGCAGGCTAACGATAGCTTGTCGACCAGACTCACATGTGGGGTAGAGGGGTCATGCACGACTACCAGAGACATTGAGGGAGAGGTGTGGACAACAACCCTGCCATAGCCTACTAGCACTCCCATCGTGGCTTGAACTGTAGGTTAACGACTACCTAGTTCGAGAAGACCCACAATGTCGTGAGGGAAGGCTATGACAGTTTCTCATGATGATTCTAAGGGGTGTGAAATAAGGCAGGGGCCTTATTCCTTAGAGGCCCTTAGTCTCCCACAAGATCACCTGGCAGAGTATTGACTCCAGGGGTTTTTGATGTCTACCAAGCCAGTCAAGAGGTGAGTGGCACCCTTGGAGAACGGAGTTCGTCCTGAAGGGAATGTTGTGCAATAAAAATAGAAAGAGGTGAGTGGCACCCTTGGAGCATGTAGTGCATCCTTAAGGGAACGTCGCGCAAGGAAAATAGATTGAGGCGAGTGGCACCCTTGGAGCACCTAGTGCATCCTGAAGGGAACGTCATGTTGTTAAATAATAAATGAATAAACCTAGATGGCCTTAGGACGGATAACATGATAAGAAAAATTTAAAACAATTTCCGTAATAAAAGGTCGCCCAGCCTCGAAAATTAAAATCTAGGTCTAGGTGAAACTTGCGGTAAAGAAAAGTTATGTATATAAAAATATAAATATAAATATAAATAAATAAATAAAATTGATAATCATCATTAATCATGTGTCGAGAAGGGGGTAAGTAATTCTTTTAATTTATAAAAATCTTTTGGGGGATAAAATTTAAAAAGGGGAAAAGGGGAAATAATGGTTTTGTCTCATATGTTAATTAAAAATTTATTAACTAAAAAAGAAAAAGGGAAAAATTTAATTTTCTACACCTGCCAATTTGAGTTTTAAATGAAAAGGGAAAGAGGGAAATATAAAAGAATTAGGAAACTAGGAAAAAGTGGGAAACATAAAAAGAAAGGGGAAACACAAGGAAAAAGCAGAAAGTCTAACTTAGTAAGGTATCTAGCATTTAGGAACTTTCTAAAGTAACTCAACTAGTAAATTAGTAAGGGGGGAAAGTCATTAAAACTTGTAAGGGAATATGGGGACACCTAGGAGTGATTCTAGGAATGATTTTAGGTGGGTGAGGGAAATAGGGGTAATTATTTAATTAATGAAATTAATTTACAGAGGAATGAAGGGGATGGGTGACAAGTTTACGGGGAGTACTTTTATGAATTAAATTATTAAACATTAAATTAAATGGAATTTTGAGAAAGTAAAGGACTTTGAAACTCTATATAATAGAGGGAGGAGAAGGATGATGGATCTCTTATGTCATGCGTAACGTTACGCTGCATAATTTTAGACTTGACTGACTTAGCTTGTGGGAGTTGGGATACCCATCTCGGTGAGGAGTAGTAGCTCAGCCTTGCAAGGCGAGCTGGGAGCTAGTTGATTCTCTGGTTAGTGTGTGTGGCCCCTTTGCGGCTTGGGCGGCTAAGGGGGAAGAAGAGTACCCCTAGCGTTGGCTGGGAGGTACTGGTGAAGTCTCATCGGTCGGCAAGTGGGAGTTGCACGAAGCGTGTGGGACAACAACTCAGAGCGGGCTACTTGGGATACGGTACGCTTCCTTTATTTATGCATGGTAGATTATTAGTATACTTTACACTCTTAGTCTGTATGTTTAATTGGGTAAGGAAAATGATTGACTTAGCATTTTAATTGATGGCTGATTTTCCCCATAATCGTAAGCTTGTTGTTCATTGATTCCCTTGGTTTTCGATACCTGCATGTCTTGACTGTCCTATGGTTTTATTGATTTGTGATTATTTACGCTTTATATTTTTGCCTTTGTCCCTAACTCATCAGTCCACGCCGGAGCAGATGGCCAGAATCCTGATCTACGGTCGTCACTTCGGTGTTAATAGACCTATGGATCTAAACGTCCTGCTTTTCTGTGTGTGGATGATCAGAGAAGGATGTTCCTACCAGTCGTCTACCCTTGTTGGTTGTCCCTGGTTGAGTGACTGCCTTGCACCTTGTTGCGATTGATTACCTCTACGATTGTTTATCCCTTCCCTCAGTGAACTACGTATTATCGTCTACGCATTAAGTCGACATTTTTAATGCATTTCCTCGCAAATTTCTCTGCGTTATCAATACATTTCCTCACGAATTTACTTTGTGTTTTTTTATTTTATTTTTATATACCTCTGGTCTGTCATTTAACTCTGCAATTATCACCTTTAATGGCAAATTTTTACCCTGCGACTTTTCCCTTGGCTTATACTTTTGACTGCTAATTTACCCTTCTTTGGACAACGTTTTTCTATCTTATTACTGAGCCTGGAATCTTCATGACCATGTTTCCTCGCTTTTTCAAATGCGATCCCTTATGTTTTTACTCAGAAAAGTTTTTAAGGTAAACCCCAACAAATCTCATTATTAAAACTCAGCTATTGATTGACAACTCACAGCAGTGAATGCTTGGCATATGGTAGAACTCTGCTCCACGATTTTGGCATCAAGCTTCGTCTCTGTTATATCACTGTGGTTTTTTTTATTATTATTATTTATCACCTCGTCATTGATCTTACATCTCGTTGATTTCACATCTCTGCATCCTTACATCTCTGTGTGTCTTTTTTTATTATCTGGGCGCTCTTATATTCAGTAAGTGACAACGATTTAGGTTGTCCATGGATGTGATGTTACCATATTACCTTGACCGCAATTCTCTAGATCCTGAACATTAGCGATTTTATTTTATTTCCTTTATAACTTTGATTTTGAAATTATTATATATGATATCGATTTTTCATGATAAATATATTGGTTCAAAGGACAACCGCATAGTAATTGTTTAAATCTAGTTATGGTTAAGCGACAACGACTTAGATTGATAACGACATCCCGAAAATAAATTGATTAAAGAATCACAACATTCAAATTAGCTTCGATATGTGGTTATGTGAGAGTTATGATGTTCCAGTTGCGCTGAAGGGATTACATTCGGAATGTAATTTCCGGTTTTAATAAATGAATTCACAATACAGAGATTTAATAAGATAACGGTTTTATTTTGTACTTGGCAGTGTTTCCGTCCAAAAGGATTTTTGCCTGCGTCTCTCCATGTGTCAATTATATTTATGACTCACCTCTTATTGCATCCCAGCCATCTAATTGGCCTTCACATTGAACTTCTTAAATGCTTTGACCATTCTAAGTTGTTGCTAGTATAGATTAATACTCAACGAATTTCCCTTGAACCTTATTATTGACAGAATTTTGTGGACGAATTACCCATATTTTTCTTGGGAGCGATTACTTGGTGAGCAATTGCTAAGGTTGACCAATCACTGTAACAATGGACTAGATTAGACTTGATTAATGCTAGGCTAACAGGTTTGTTAGGCATAAATATTGTAAGCGTAATGGTTGATTACCTTACACAAGATTATTGGACGAGATTTTAGTAGATGTTTCAACTAAAACCTTTAATAGACTTTAGTTATTTGGCAGTCATGTGCCTTGCGCCTTGGGTCGAGATGGAAGGGGTGATTGGTCTTGTCGGTACACCACTGGTTTCCTTGTAGGAAGATGAACCCCCCGGTCATTCTCAAAAATTTATTTCGAGTGTTGTCATCTACATATTGTTGACCCGTTGCTTGGGGGCGTTGGTGTAGTCTTTTGGTCAGTTATTTGGGTCCTAGAGCGTTGGATTTTTCTTGAGTCCATGGTCGAGATAGGTTAGGTTGCGCTAGGTTTATTCACGTGCCTATTTCCTGGGGACGGCATGATCCCTAATGAGGGGATTGTGGCGTGCCCTATCGGATAGAGACGAATGATAACTTGGTCGGAGTCTGTGCTTCTCGTTGTGGATGTTGTCCTTAGCTTGTAGGCATTGTTGTGTCGTGTGTTAGGTGAGTAGTCATTTCTTTCTTTTGGGTTTACACATGCTCGTCCAGTTTCTCGATGTTCCAGTGTGTAGAGTCGTTGTCCTCGGTTTCCTGATCTGCGTGCGTGGTGTTCGTCATCAGGTGGTGTTCTTAACTATGTCATTGATGCCTTCTTGCCTAAGACAAAAAATATATATATTGCATTTTTTGCTTCGCTTGCATTCGTAACAATTTGGGGTTGTTACAAACAAACTTTCAAAATCAAAATTACTAAAATAAGAACAAACTCTCACAAGCTCCATGGTGAAATAGAGTGTTGGAAAATTCTTAGAACATTATGGGTTGGAAGAACTTGTTATCTTTGTAATACTAATAAGGTTGAAGATGAAGAACACTTTCTCTTAAATTTCCTCTATACACCAGCATTAAATCATAATTTTAAAATATTTGTTACAATAGCCACCTTCCTAAACTTTCAACTCATCAAAATCATGATGATTTAGGAACATTTCTCTTAAAACTTTTCAAATACAAAAATACAATTTTAATGCAAATTAAATAATTCATTACCTTACTTTAAATTTTAGGAATTATTTAATGCAAATTAAATAATTCATTACAATTTTAATGCAAGTGACATGAAACATAACATGCACAAGTTATTTATGAGTTGAAAGTTGTTGCAATAATGTTGTACCAGAATGTTATTTCCATGTTTATGAACATTGAGGGTTGATTGGAAGAACTTCATTATAATATAGGAGTTGAGAAATGTTGTCCCCTTCCCCTACCCTTTTTGGCATATACAATGCTAATTTAGATGATTGTTTGGAAGAAGGAGGTTGTGTAGGCCCAGCTCTACAAAAAAATACAATTTTCATGCAAATTAAATAATTCAGTACCTTACTTTAAATTTTAGGAATTATTTAATGCAAATTAAATAATTCATTACAATTTTAATGCAAGTGACATGAAACATAACATGCAATAGAATTTCGATCATAAAGTTCATTGTTCCAATCTGAATTAGTGAAACCAATTAATAAAGGAGTCTACCCCGAGCTGTAATATATCTTGAATGGAACTATATCCTGGACATAGTGAAGTATCCTTTTAGTTGCTTTCCATATACTAGGAAACAAGACCAAAAATAAAGGAAATATTAGGACGAGTATGAGTCAAGTATAAGAGGCTACAAACTAACTGATGATACAAGGTGACATCAACTTCAGGAAAAGTAGAAGTGGAAATAATTTTGACTCCAAACAGGAAGGCAGAAGGGATGGTTTAGAATATTCAATGTGAAAGTGACGAAGAAGGCCACAAGCATACGTACACTGGGAAATAAAAATTTCTTCCTTGGTTTGCAAAACTTGGAGGCTAATGAAATAGTGAAAATATCCCAAGTTGCTCATTTCAAATTCTTATTTATTATTATCATTCTCGTCACTATCCCTAAAAATAACCTTTTGATTTCTGATTATTTCCCATTTCTAATTATATTTATGGTCATTATATCTTCCTTTGACATGGATCAACCTATGTTTATGTTTGAATTCTTTACCCATCCTCTTTTCTTTTTTGAGGTAAGTTGTTTCAATTTGTAATTTATTTGTTAGTTCTTTTTCTACTATTGTAGTCTATATTTATAAATATTTGTGCATGATTATTATTTAATACAAACATCTAAATTGTTTTAATATAGTGTAACCGTGTAAAGCACAATCAAAACAATGACACAAAATCGACAAAGAAGCAATAAAATGTTTTGTGATATAATTGTTGTTTTTTTTACACTATTTTATGTTATTTCAACAAATTTTGACCATAGAATTGTTTAATTTTTTTTTTAAGTTTTATTATTTAGTAAATAAAATCCTAAACACAATGTGACTTAAATTTAATTTTAAATTTTCAAAAAATAACTTTTAATTATTATCGTATAATTAAAAGACTAAACACAATGTAAGAAAGAGAGAACCAAATTTAGAAAATATTCTTTGTAGAATCATAGCATCCATATGTGTGAATCGGACCAGAATGAATGTCCTATAGGTATTATATTGAAAATATTTCACAATTTGCATCATATTTTCCAACACTAAGAAAAAAAATCAAATTTCTATAACATTCATGGTTTTCATTGTATTAATATAACTGAAGAATGAACAATGAAAAGACTAAAAGTCTAAGATAGAAAGGTGTAAAAAGGTGTAAAAATCATGCATAATTAAATCTTTCAATGTTTAAAAATATGGTTTATTCTTCCCCGGTGAGAAGGATACATTTGAACTTGAATAGGGGGAATGGGTTCTTGAAAACACTACCATGGGTATCACCCATCAATTATGGATTGGTTGAGTGATGCACACACTCATGCATGAGTGTGAGTAAGAGATAACATGGACCTCATTAGAATTCATTTATTTCCAATCCTACCCATTCCAATCAGATTTAATAGCCATGTTATAACGAAAATATGCTTGTCGTGACTTAAAACATTATTCCCGTATGCATCACATATAGGTTTCAACAGTCCCCATAATCATTCAAAAATTTAACAATGAAGTAGCTGTTGAGGAATCAAAACTCTAGAAATTTATCATCTCCGGTGCATTTGATGAAAACTAGTTATTTAAATTCATTATAGCACAAATCCATCATTTAAAGAGAGGTTTGATCTCGGGAGAACCATTCCAATTCGTAAAACCAAAGAAAATAGTATGATTCCCTTGAGGAAATTCCTACCTTACCAAATATTTACGAATCCCTTGATGTCACGGAGAATTTTTTTCTATAGAAGACATAGAGGTTGGGTTAATCATCTCTCAAAAGAGAAATACAAGGACATCAAATTCTACCAAGCATAAATCTTAAAAATTGGAGGGCCTATCATCATCTCTCACATCCACAACCTCTTTGATTTATGAGTCAAGTAGGGATTCCCTAAACCCTGGAATCAAAGCCTCATTGTACCTATTTTAAAGAGTGACATTAAAATAAATCCATATAATTATATACCGTTATGATTAGCCCCCTTTTAGCCAAGCTATATAGAATTATTTTGGAAAAAAAGATCAGTGTATGGTTAGAAATCCATGGAAAAATAGCTAAAATCTAAGCTGGATTTAGGAGGTATTATTCAACTATGGATCACCTTGTTATGTTTAGGATCATTATGGAGTATTGCAATAATAAAACCAAACTCTTTTTTTGTTTCGTGGACTTTGTAAATTTTTTTGGCATAGAGTCGATGACTAACCTTTGGAATAGATTAGAAGATCTAAAAGTTATTTATGAGTTGAAATTTGTTGCAATAAGGTTGTACCACAATGTTATTTCCATGTTTAGGAACACTCGGGGTTGATTGGAAGAATTTCATTATAATATAGGAGTTGAGAAATGTTGTCCCTTTCCCCTACCCTTTTTGTCATATACAATGTCAATTTAGAGGGTTGTTTGGAAGGAGGTTGTGTAGGACCGACTCTAACTGGTATAGTCATGATCCTTCTTGTTTATATTGATGACATTGTTCTTATGGTGAGGAGTCCATATGCTCTTAACAAGAAACTAAAAATTCTCAAGGATTTATGTTCTAGTGTGGATATGTCTTCTGACAAAGTGAAGGTTATGATAATTAAATCCAAAAATATCACTTACACTAATTTTTTGTATGGAAACAATAACTTGGAGGAAGTGATGTCGTACAAATATATTGGAATTGATTTTTATCAAAGCTTCACTCGAACACTAAGATTGAGAAAATGATAATTGTAGGGTGGAAAGCTTATTATGGACTTGCAAACAATCATAAATTAGTGGAACTTTGGCTATGGGATAAGGAGAAGCTCCTCTTTAAGACTTCCATAACTCTTGTTACCATATATGGTTGTGCAATTTGGGGTTGTAGCATCTCTAGAGAATAGTGTAGAAATAAGAGAAAATCCAAAAATATTTTTAACTTATAATCTCAAAATTAAAAAGAATACACCTTATCATATCATTCTCATGGGATAAACTATATCCCCCATTGACAGCATGACTATGACTTAGTACCTAAGGTACAAGAACAAGATACACAACATAGAAAACAAGAGACTTCCTACGATTCCTAAAACATGAGCCAAACCACCTATGACTCAAAGGGGGTTGGCATAAAGATGTAAGTCTTAGAATAATCATTAGGGAATAAAGAAAAATTTCATTCTCTACAATAATAATAACATTAAATGTGATAATACATCTAAATTTAAAGATAAATTATGGCGGAATATAAAAATAGAGGATAAAAGAAAACTGAGATTCTTTAGGCGACAATCAATCATAGTCTTGAAGCTGATAAGTATTGAGGCATCAAATTCTTCAAACTCATTATAGCACAAACCGATGACTTAAAGAGAGAACCATTCGATCTTGGGAGAACCATTTCAGCTTTATATAAATCATAGTATCAGTTGGCTCCATGGGTTCATGGAAATGATATGCGCAGCAGTAAAATAATGTGATGAAACAAGAAGGTTAGCTCTATGGTGGTCACCAAAATACATGACCGCACGGTGAAACGTTTTGCGTGGGTAACTCTGCCACCGTTACATTCAAACAACCATTACATATAAATAAATAAATATAGGTGGAGTCCTCTCTCAATAAGATTACTCCATCCGTTTGGAATATCAAGTCTATCCTTTTGGAATACCATCCTGTAGTGTTAATACCATTTTGGAATAATATCATTTTATCTTTGTTACAATATTGAATCACTCGTAGATAGATTACTTCTTGTACTGATTTGTAAGTGCCTCGCGCCTCAATTTTTTAAGAATCTTTGCAATTTTAGCCTTGTGGTAGTGAGAAGCTAAGCAATCGAAAGATTTACTGTAAGTCTAAAAGGTGAACGCTGATATGCTACAGCATATCAAAAGAATCTATAAGATTTTAATAGACAATTTGATCTTTGAAAGTTTTATTGAATGTGTTTTTATTCATTTTTTATACTATTATAACGAGAGTGGGACACTTGAAATTTTGACATAGACAACAAGACATCCAAGGACATGTTTATATATATATATATATATATATATGAATTTTTTTTTTAAATTACACATACAAAAATGAAATTTAGACATAAAGATTTACATACAAATTTTTTTTAGAAACTAGAAGATTTACATGATACAAAACTTTAAACATGTAACATATATGATATATCATGATTCATTATAATTTATACTGTATACATTCAACATTGTAACATCAATGATGATAAAATGACAAACATTGAAGTTTGGACACACAAGAAATTAGAACCATTAGCTGCAATATTCTCATTAAGTCATCAAAATCAAAATGTATTACAATGTATAGATACTAGATAGTAATATCCAGTCAAAGTCACTAACACTATAGGTGGGAATGGCAATGGAAAACACAAAATAGACATAGGGTCGATAATAAAACTGACACAGTAGATGGAAGAATTGTCAAGACTCAATAGTATTATTCCTCCATGACATAATCATCAATATCAGTGTCCTCACCACTGCTCTCCTCTCCATCCTCCTCTTCCTCCTCCTCCTCCTCTATATCCAATGCAATTTGTGCATCTATTGATATGGAGGATGACCCCTCAAGAGGATCACCATTATCAAGAGTGTATGGCTCTAGCATTGGATCATTAAGATCCAATTTGGTTAATTCCAACTCAACACTATTGTCTAAACCCATATCATCGGGAAAAACATCCCACATCTTTGTCTTTCCCTTCACCCACTCTTCTATCTACCTGGAAATAATACAGAGATTGTTGTGCACATACATCATTGTCTCTGCCCTTGACTGCTCAATCCTTCTCTTCTTCAAACTGTACAAATTCCCATATGTGCTCCAATTCCTCTCGCAACAAGAGGATGAAGTAACCTAAGAGAGGAGCCTCATGGATAATTTTTGTAGAAGAGGGAATGTTTCCCCATGAGTTACCCACCAAGCATAGGGATTCTTAGCCCCCCTGAGCACATAATAGCCTCCAAATATCTCAATGCTAGTGGAAAACTCTATGAAGCTCTCCTCCACCTCATCAAGATATGCTCTATTCTGAAATATCTATCTAAATGCATCTTTCCTCCCTTGTGAAATCTCACCATCCATGTGAGGAGGGAATCTATGTGAAGGCCCACAATTGAGCCATTCATTAGTATAGTACTTGGGATTCAATGAGTGAGCCAAGCAATGCAAAGGTGTGCAATTCTTATCCCACCCGCTGATAAGAATATCTTGTATGGCATCCAATAAGGTCTTTCCTGATGTCTCACACTGAGGGAACTCATGCTCTAAAACAATGGTCTTCACGGACTCAATCATGGAATCCCACCCATCATAAACCTCTCCTAGGATGGGTTTGTCTGTGTCTGCAAACCACAACAAAGAGATGATAGGGTCCACGATATTAATGGTAATATCTACCCTCTCCTACCAACCATCATCTAACACTGTATCCTTGACCCTTTTTGAAGAAGCTTGATCTGTCTTTCTCCAAAAATACCAATACTCTGAAATAACCATGGACCAAAGAGCACTCTTGACCTCCCTCAACCTCTTAAGCAAGATGAACAAGGAGGCAAACCGATCATCTGAAATATTCAACAAAGATGATGTGTGTATCCTTTGTCGATCGTGAGGGCATTGGTATGGTTTTGTACAAAATTGTGGATATGGCGTGCATCCTCAATAAGACTTCCCATCCATGTCACTTCTGCAACAATAGTTTTAAGTGCTAAATTCAAATAATGAACAATGCAAGGTATCCAAAATATTTTTGGATATTTATCTTCCATAATCATGCCAGCAACCTTGCAAATAGGTGCATTATCTATAATAATTTTCACACAAGAATCAACACCTACATCTTCAATAACCTTAATGAACAACTCACCCATATATTGTGCATTTTCCAATAACATCCACCACTTTCAAGAAGACTACTCCATTCAGGGAAGACACCATGAATTTGATGAGTGGATGGCGTGATGCACCTATCCAACTATCAGAAACAATACTAACACATGTTGAGGGCCATGTTGATTTGATAGGTTTATCCACCTCCTTCTTTTCCTTCACCAATAATGTGGTTCTAAGCTTCTCTGAATTAGGAAGAACATATTCGATTGGAGCCTAATCAATTAGAGCTCTACAAATATCAAGAAAAAAAGGAGATCGTGCAACATTGAATGAAATGAAGTTGAGATAGAAAAAGAAACCAATGGTAAGATCAACCTCTTCTCGCTTCTCTCGTTGAAATATCTTGTCCATTGGACCAGTTTCCCCCCTCTTTCTTCCTTTTTGAGTAACTTGATGTGCACTCCCACTCCCAAATTTAAAATTGCTAGATGGATTCTTCAAGAATGGAAGAGGATCATCATTTTGTCTTTTCTTGGATGTTGTTGCCACCTTTCCCAAGCCAACAACGTCCTCTTTTGTCATTTCTCTTCTTTTGGATGTACTCAATGATTTACATGCTCCAAGTCCACAAGGAGGCCCCAACAAATGGCCTTTAAATCAGTAATAGGTTCTTGTAAAATCATTATGGAAAAAACCACATGTCCACAAAACATTCCCTCCCCCTTTTTCCTTGGCTCCATCTCCTTGTTTCCTTGTAACACACTTCCACAATGGATATTTGTTGTCTTGACCTTGTTGTTTTGTTGCACTGTTGATTTTTCTATCATTTGAAGCTTCACTTGCAGCTTCACTTGTCTTGTTTCATACCATCATCGACAAAATTACGGATGTCTTGTTTCATACCATCCCAGAAAAAAGAACATTTGATCCTATCATATGTTTTGGTGAACCTTGAGTGCCCCGTTGTGGGTGTAGCATGAAGCTCAGAAAGTACCATGGATTTAAAATTTGATTGTTTACTTAAATACAAACAAACTTTGTATCGAAGCTCATCATAGAGCCAAGAGTACCCTGGGGGAGCCTGAGCCTTAGTCTGCAATTGCTAGATCAGATGTGAAATTTTGGGATCTTGAAGCCATTCCTAGCGCACAGTTTGAAGCCAATCGAGTACAATGAAGGAAAGAGAAAAAAGGGATCCTTCTTCTTCATATTTTTAGGACAGTGCATCCGCCACTACATTGTCTTTGCCCTTCTTGTAAATGATCTCATAATCATAACCAAAGATCTTAGTCACCCATTTTTGTTGCTCCTAGGAGGAAATGCATTGTTCCAGAAAGTTCTTGAGGCTTTAATGGTCGGTCTTAATTTGGAATCATTGCCCCAAGAGATAAGGGCGCCATAGATCAATGACATGCAGAATAGCCAACATTTCCTTTTCATAAATGGGTTTGCCCAGATTCCTTTCAGACAGTTGCTTCCTGGTGAAGGCCAAAGGTCGACCCTCTTGCATAAGGACAACGCCAATTCCTTTCCCTAAGGCATCACATTCCAACACAAAGGTCTTTGTGAAATCAGGAAGGGCCAGAACCGGAGTGGTGCACATGGCCATCTTCAAGTTTTGAAAAGCTTGAGCAGTAGCTGGAGTCCAAGTGAAATATTTATTTTTGAGGAGAACAGTGAGAGGTGTTGCAATCTTTCCATAGTTCTTAACAAACTTGCGATAATACCCTGTTAAGCCCAGAAATCCACGCAAGCTTTTGAGAGTCTTTGGGTGTGGCCATTCTTGCATAGTTTCAATCCTTTTTAGATCCACCCTAACGCCATCCTTGCCAACCAGATGACCTAAGTATTCTACTTCTGAGGTACCAAAAGCACATTTAGACTATTTCAGGAAAAGTTGGTGCTGGGAGAGGAGATGGAGAACTTGATCCATATGGGTAATATGGTTTATCCAAGTTTTTCTATAGATGAGTATATCATCAAAGAAAACTAAGACAAAATGACGGAGAAAGGGACGAAAGACATGATTCATGAGGCTTTGGAAGGTGGAGGGGGCATTCCACAAGCCAAAGGGCATGACCAAAAACTCATAGTGGCCCTCATGAGTGCGAAAGTTCATCTTGGGAATGTCTGCCTCTTTCATACGTATCTGGTGATAGCCCAAGCGAAGATCAAGTTTAGTAAAGAATTGGGTGCCACTCAATTCATCCAGGAGGTCATCAATGACAGAAACGGGAAATTTTTCTTTAATGGTCAGTTTGTTGAGGGCACGGAAGTTTGGACACATTCTCCAAGAACCTTCTTTCTTCAGTACCATGACTACAGGAGAAGAGTAAGGGCTTGTACTAGGGTGGATAATGCCTGCATTAAGGAGTTCCTAGACCATTTTCTCAATTTCGTTTTTTTGTTAAAAGGGTGGCGATATGGACAGATATTGGGAGGAAGGATTCCAGGTACAAGGGGAATGGAATGATCATGAACACCGCGGGAAGGAGGGAGTCCTTGGGGAGTGGAAAATACCATTTTATGTTTAGAAAGGAGATCTTGGAGGTCATGTGGCACCGGGGGTGTCTCTGTTGCTTGTATGGCATGGAGTTGGGCAATGACACCAGAATGACCTTTTTTGAGTAGCTTTTCCATGCGATGGGAACTATTGACCTTAGGTGAACCAACAGTGATGCCTTATATCAGTGGCCTTCCTGGTCGAATGGCATGGTTAATGCCTTAAAATCCATGAGAATGGGACACAAAGTTGTTAGCCAGTCTGCACCCAACACAATGTCACAACCACCCATGTCAATAGAAAACATATGGGATTTGAGGTGGTAGTCACCGATTTGGAGACGCACATTTTCACAGCACCCTCCACATTTCATGGAACCACCATTGGCAATCATGATTTGGAAATTTTTGACATCATGGATGTAGAAATGAGTTTCTTGGGCAATGCGGTGATGAATAAAATTATGGGTGCTTCCACTATCAACCAGAATGATGACCTTCTGATGCTTGATGTAACAGATTAACTTGAGGGTTTGGGGAGCGGAAAATCCAGTGAGAGCATTGAGGGAAATGATGGGTTCTACTTCAGGAGGGTCTGAGGGAGGGGTTATGTCAATGATTTCAAGTGACTCAGACACAAGGGGAGTTTTAACATCCTCTTCCGAAATATCCTCAAAGATGGCCATAAAAAGATTTTGTTCCTTACACTTGTGGCCCAAGAAATATTTGTCATCACAATTATAATAAAGGCCTTTGAGTTGGCGTTCATCCATTTCATCCCTGGTCAATTTTTTGATTTTTAATGGAGCGGAGGGAGTAGTGGGAGTGACGGGTTTAGGGTGAGGGATAAAGGAGGGATTTTGGTTTTGAGATGATACAACCTGTTGTTCTTCTTTAGCTCTTTTATTAGCCTCCACCCAAGTCAAGGGTCGAGCCATGAGGACATGAGCCCGAATCTCCTCCTTGAGGCCACTGATAAAACACTCTTGAAAGAAAGCATCAGCCATTCCCTCTGTTCGAAAATCTAGGTGCTCAAAAGCAGCTATGAAGTCTTCTACTGTTCCAGATTGTTTCAACTTTGTCAAATGGCCCAAATGGTTGGTGTCCATGTCAAAGTGTTCATAAAGCTCAGTCACAAATTGGGTCCAAGCAATATACCCTTGACAGGAAGTTTTTCTCCATTGCCACCATTTCCAAAGTTCTTGATCTATATGGAGAACACCATACCGGAGTTTGGCCAAGTCATCTATGATGTCGTATAAATAAAAATAATGTTCCATTTGGGTTACCCAACTAGTGGGGTCTGAGCCATCAAATTTTGTCACATCCACCCGTGGAAGGCGTAGGTCACGTTGAAAGTGATGGTGCTGAAAGGTATGGGAATGGGAGGAATGTTCACCTTCAGTCTTTGGAGGTGCTTCAAAGAAATGGTCATCTGTAGGGATCTTCAGTTTGGTGCAGAGGGATGCAAAGACAGATTCAAGATGGGTGGTCAGTTCTTGTTTGACTTCCTCCATTGAGGACTGCATGGTTGTATTTATGGTTGT
>ML782940.1:488041-505230 GCA_009831015.1 Picea engelmannii
TACATGTCCAGGGTCCCATATTCATCAACAGTTGGCAGCTTGATGTATGCAATGGTTTGCACAAGACCAGATATTGCACATGCAGTGGGAGTTGTGAGAAGGTATATGAACAATCCAGGTAAAGAACATTGGGAGGAAGTAAATTGGATTCTCAGGTATTTGAGAGGTACTACTACACATGCATTATGTTTTGGAGGTTCAGACACTTTTCTATAGTGATATGTTGATTCAGATATGGCAGGTGATAAAGACATCAGGAGGAGCACCACAGGGTATGTTTTTACTATAGGTGGAAAAACAGTAAGTTGGATTTCAAAACTGCAAAAGGTTGTTGCACTTTCAACAATAGAGGCAGAGTATGTTGCTACTACAGAGGCTAGTAAAGAGATGATTTGGTTACAAAGGTTTATTGAGGAATTGGGAAAGAAGCAAGAGAACAACAAGTTGTACTGTGACAGTCAGAGTGCCATTCACCTTGCAAAGAAATCAGCCTTCCATTCGAAGACTAAGCATATACAGTTGAGGTACCACTTCATATGATTCACCTTGGAAGATGGACAATTGAAGTTGGAAAACATACACACTAGCCAGAATCTTGCAGACATGTTAACAAAGGGAGTAACCAGGGAGAAACTGAGTTCTTGCTCAGTTTCAGTTGGTCTTCAAGAATGAAGATGAAAATGAGAAATTTTCCAGGTCCAAGAAGGTTCAGAGTCCAGTATATATAGCAACGGTGGAGTTGTTGAGATCAGTCTCCAAATGGGAGATTGTTGGTTGTGGAGCCTGATTATCTTTCTGATTTATAGGTCTTTTACTTTCAGTCGTGTTTATACCCCATGAAGTATTTACACCCCAGAAGTATGTACACTCTTCCACGCAGGGGAGTGCAAAGGGGGGGTACCCCCTCTGCGGGGTTCGGCGGTCCTATCCCCTTGGCTGGGGGGTCTGGGGGAAAGCAGGGATTCAGGGGTGAAGCCCCGAAGCAAAAATTGCCTTATAAAAGTATATTGTAATTTAATTGTAAATCTGGACCGTTTATTATAAGGTCGCAGATCTAACGATAGAGATTATGTTAGGGATTTTTTCCCTAGAAGGCAACCCTCTTTTATGAGGAAAAAGTATCGCGGCTATGGATGGTGGTGAATATTGTATTCTAAGAGAGGATACTGTGAGATAAAGAAGAGGAAGTTACAGCAGGTTTTGTTGTAAGTTGTATCCCTTCATTTGTTGGATAATAATAAAGGAAGGACCTGGCAATTTGTCTAGTGGATGTAGCCTACACTGGGTGAACCACGTAAATCTGTGTCTCTCTTGTATTGTGTGTCTTCTGTGTTTTTTTTCTGCATTTGTTTTATTTTATTTCTCCGCGGTCCTATTTTTCTAACAACTAGGTCTTCCTCTGAAAGATTGGGCAACAAGCTACAAGGACTCAAGTTGTATTTGAGATTATTGTGGATGGTTCTTGTGTAAAAAACAAAAGTTTTGTAAGTTTTGGTTTGTGTGTGATATAACTTACCCTTTGAATTTTTATCTTTTGTAGTACAATTAAATATTTCACTCCTCCAATCCGTGTGTAGAAAATCAGCAAAAAGATAATCAACTTGAAAAATAAACCATGTGCATGCATTCATACTGATAAGACAACAATGTGCATATCAACCAAATTTCAATGTTATGGATCCTTCTTATGATTTAAATGTTTTTTTTCTTCCTCATAATCTTAACCATCTCAAAACAAAACAATCCTTGAACCAAATTTATGAAGTAACCCTCAAATTATTTGTTACATAAATTATGGTAACAAATGGCATGCAATTGACTTTGATTTTAATTATGAGATAGAACCATCCTCATTGACTTTGAAAATGGTTCAATAGGTATCAAATCATCTCATGGACCTACAAAAACAAACCATGTGGCAGATTCTAGCACTAGTATGACAACAAATGAATTGTAACCAGATCTGTAAACTGGTTACATGATTTCCCATAGAAGATTTTTTTATTGATTTTCCAATAATTTTGTGTGATATTTGAGGGATGTTGGTTGAAAATAGAACTTATGGATACACAACCACAATCGGGGATCAATTTCTTTCAATATCCATTGGCCAAAATGGTTAGAAATCATTACAAAGTGACAAATTAAAGTGGATTGACAACCATGGCGAGTTACATAAAATGAGTGATTTTCACATAGTGAACTAAATCATAAATTAGGAAATGTTAAGACTCTATGGCCTTCTTCATTTCAATATTCAACCATCAACATCTTCAATTATAGGTTTGTATCATTGGTGGAATAATTCTTGTTACATGCTCAACCCTTATACATATAATATGACCACTCTTTTGCTACAATATTGTTTAAAATGCAGTGTATATTCATCATCTTTTTCTTTTGTATTAGGTAAATCGACATGCTCAAATATCCCAAAACTAGTTTATCATCCTCACATTTAAAATATAGTTTATCATTGGCAGTGCATGCAATTGTTGTTCTTATAGAAATTATGGGTGCTTCCCAAATTGCTCAAATGCACAAAAATGCACACCTTAGGCTCACATTGAGTGCTTGAAATTGTAAATGGTGTATTTTTACTCTTTCTACCTTAATGCAATTCCAAATTTACATTTTGATGAAGAAAAGGGCCTGCTATGCAAAAAGACTTGAATTTTGCTTACTTGTACATAGTGATAAAATTCTAAAGTATGCCTTAAAAAACATGCCCGCGCAACCTTCCTTATGCCTTTTATAAACATTTTGCGCACATGGTTACTTGAATGGCTATATTGGGCACAAAACCCATGTCTTCATTTTTCTTGATTTGGCCTCAGCTGCATACAAACAATGTGCAAAAAATGCCCTTAGAGAAGATTTGATTGTTTTAAATTTCTGCATTTGACTTTCTCCCCATGTGAAACTAGATTGAGTTTGTGGTGATTTATAGAAACCAAAACATCCCCTTGTCATATAGAACAACGTTCAAGTGGAATATTTCAATTTGGAGTTGTGCTAGTGGCAAAAGAAATGAGCGTTATCGGAACACGATTATAGGGACAACAACAAGTCGTATGTGGGGAAAATCATGCTTATCACCATTGTATGAAAGTATGGGCCATGAGATAGCAATTTGAGAGTGTGGGATATGTATTAAAAGGTGTGAATGTTTCCTCCCCAACTAATTTTTTTTTCTATCCCGTGAAAATATGAAAAATAGGGAAGGGATATGCAAACAACAAAGAAATCATACGAGGCATAAATAATTTTCCAAGTACACTTATTCTTGCATTAAATGAATTACTGATTAAATATTAGAAAAGAAACATACATTCACCTACCTGAGGTTCGTGATATATACAACAAGTATATGACATCCTAAGGGGTATGAGAGTTGAGGTGGTCCACAATGGTGATCTAAACTAAATTGAATAACAAAGAACAATGTAGAACCTCGATCATGTAGAACTTGGAGCTTGTTGTAAACTGAGATATGGAATAGTCTTCTGATGGAGTAGAATATTCATAAATTTATGACATAAGGAGAAATGGAACTCATATGGAATGTTTATTTCTCTATCATTATTTACAAATCTTGTTCGCCAACAAGCTGGTTTTCAAGCAAGATTTGTTTGATTGTGACTAAAAGGATTTTCACAGTTAGAAATTTTTATTCCCAAGGAATGCTCGTTAGCAATATATTTTGAAACATTCCAATATTTGATGGTGCTTGAGACAATTTTTCACCATTAAATTTGATTGAAGGAAAATGATAGGATGGCAAGGTAACAAAACTTTGTAAGAGAGATGAGTTATATTATTCTATGGATTAGAGTGGATGGAGCATGAATGTATGTAAAACTCATGAAGGAAAGTATACTAAAGGTATGATGTGGTAGTAGTGGTGTTAATAAAAATATTTTTATTTTAAGGATGACCACATAAACAAAGGAAATTCAATTTCCTTCATTATCTATTTTGAGCATAGGAAGAAGGAAATATGCGGGCATACCATAGTAGGAGGATGAATAGAAACTCTTTGGAATGACTTCATTTGTAGCACTAGTATGGTGAATGTGATTTTACGTGATATGGAACTTGACTTCTTCTTTGATAATGGTCTTTATCATTTTTTTCCTTGATCTTGATCCATCTTATATCATTTATGTACTATTGGTGTTGTTGGTGAGAAGCTAGATTGTTTCTCTAGCAAGATCTAAGTATTTATTATATTTCTTGATGAATTCAACATCGCTTGATGTTTCAATTTGCTTGGATTGGATTTTTGGATGTCACACCTTCGTTTATAAATATTCAAAAGTTGATCTTGAAAATCACTCATCCATAGGTTTGACCCCTTTTTTATCCTCTCGGGACTGGGAAAAACTTGAAAGTTGCCTGCAATAAAACGTGATATGATGGAGGAAGAAAGGTGATCAGTTTTTCTTCTTCCACTAAATATGAAAAACAATAAAAATAAATGAAAATAAAACAAATCCAAAGAAAGATAATCGAAAAACAAAACTCAATTTTTACCTGTTGAGGATTGCCAATCGTCTTAGACTACCTAGTAGTATTTTGTCAATAAAATATTCATTTTGTGTCTTATTGGAGTGATTAAAAATACAGTTTGAAATGGATTCATATGGATATATCTAGTACGAACATGTTTTCAAAATGATTTTAAATGATGTGTCAAACATGATGAGGAACAACCTACTTGATGGATCTATTCGTGAATTTCTACCTAGACCAACAATGGATATTTGGAGCATAATTTTTTCATTAAAGGTCAAATCGATGTGATTATTCTTGGATATTAAAGTAGATTAATTTTAATATCTCCACTAGAAATAGGCTTTAAAATCATCAATAATTGATATGTCAAAACTAATGATGAACAAACCTATAGATAATCACTAATTTGTGCATAGGTTTTCAAATGACACCCAAATGAAGAGATTAAAATTGTATTTGAAACTATATTCCAAGGGATGTCTCCTAATTAGAAACAAGTTTCAAAAATTCCCTCTTTTGGTCCCTCAAATCGTGACTATCCCAACTCTGTTTTTAAGAGATTTTTGAAGCCGACATACTGCAAAAGTTTAAAAATGACCATTTTATCCTAAACTGTGATGTCAATATATGAAATTTTTGTTGAATGTGTCTATGATAATATTATGAGTCCATCACCTTAAAAATATGCAATACCCATTTAGTATATATTATAACATGGCCTTTAGAAAATTTATGGTGGCTTAATGGATTTTGTTTTCCCAAGGAAATCCTTGCAGAAAACCCTCCGAGTACTTCCCCATGATCCATGGATGGTGTTGGAACACATATAATCCTGAACTTTTGAGATTTACATTCTCCACTTCATGCAAATATAATCTTTCCCAAAACGATAACTTTTGAGATTTACATTGTCCACTTCATGCAAATATAATCTTTCCCAAAACGGTAAATTAGAAAATAATTTTCGAATTTTAAATCAAATCCATTTCTGGTTAATTAGTAATAAGGCATGCATGATATCCATTGTTGATGAAGTTTTTTTGTTTGATTGAACGGTCCTAATTTATCTGGAGTTTTGGAGCCGCCTAATTTTTAAAGATGTAAATCACTAAAGGTCGCTATGGAGATTCGCGCTTCAGGCCTTTCAATAAGTCTTAATGATAAAAGCCCTGAAAATCGAAAGTGTCTTTTCATCACGTTTCCTAAAACCTTTAAAGGACATGAGTCATGGTACACGTGTATCTTTTGAGTCTTCCCTGAGTTGACAAGTGGCACCCATTTCTGACATTTTTATTTAAATATTCATACGATTCTAAGTAACACTTGGCACCTTCCTTTTCTCGACACGTTATCTAGAATGACGTCATCTACGACATGTCACTATGGGAGATGACCCTTCGAAAATATAACAAGGAACTAATTCGCAAATCACTGAAGCACCAAAATGTCGAAGTATTAAACTTTAATTAATTAAGTTGATCACGGTTAAGAGATAATTAATGAATTCGCACTTCGGGGTTTGAACATTTACCCTTCATCGTATCCTAAAATCTCTGAAGTTCGAATCTTCGAAGCACTTAAAGTTAAATATGATTAATTAAGACTTAAAATCGATTACCAGATAATTAATCACTTCACAGTTTCAGATTTCGAGGATTTTCTCTCGAGATACATTTAAAATCTCTGAAGTCTAAACTCCCGAAACACTTGAAGTTAACACACCTTTTTTAAACATGATTAATTAAGGTTTTAATAGAGATTATCCACGAATTAACCTTCACAGATTCAGGAAATTATCACTCTGTCTCATATAAAATTCTCGAACATGAATCGTCGAATATTAATGGAATTTATGACTAATTAATGGTAATGATTCAAATGTGGATTGCAGATCGGCAGGTAGAAATTTCCATTAAGGTTAATAAATTTTTCATCAGTGAAGCTATACGAAAATCAATGTATCTAATTTGAATAAAGGCACTTGGATTCGAATTCATTTTTACCTTCCGCAATTAGAAAGATTTTATTAGTTTGAAAAACTTACAGATTTTCTATGCAATAGGTAACCTCACTCAATTTCTTAGAGATCATGGCACCGTGAAAAATAATGAAGAATCCTGATGCGGCTGGCGAATGTTCAAATCCAAATGCGGGCGTTCTTTCGGACACCATGCCGCGAGCTATAAACACTGTTAAATCTTGGACGCATGTGTTTGAGGTTTTGGAACATGAGATCATAAACTGTCCAAAATATTTTGGTGATGAAGAAGATGATACTCATGCAGTTAAACTCAGATATATAGCCTAGTCAGAGCTACACAATATATTTGCACAACCAAGACTCATGCCATATAACAACATGATAAGTTGGGCCTTGGAAAACATCGACGTCCAAACCAAGAGCAACATCAACCATTAGAATGTTGTCTTTGGTTATTTCTGACCAGAACACCTCCAAGTAATGTACAATCTATCTCCCAATCCTAAATATAATTACAATGCTGCATTTATGTTGGAGTTTGAGAAAAAGGAATGGATACAATACAACAAGAGTTATCCCAATATAATTAGGTCCTGGTGGGGGCACCCAGAGAAGTCCAAGGCCGACACTCATGGTATGTATGCCATAACGTCGTTGGACATTCACATGATTTACGTAGCCATGATGATCTGTAGATTGTTTGGGAAGAAGATTCCTACTCATTTCCCGGTAGAATGGGTATCTATCATGCACGAGGTGGTCTAGGGCTACACTTTTAAGTGGGCCAAGATGTTGTCAGATAACTTGGCCAAAGAAATTACTGAATAGAAAATGGCGAAATCGAAGGGGCAACCCACCCCTTTCTATATGCTTGCATATGTCATGAACGCCATCGATTTCATGACCCCCTTCCCATTGATGAATTGGATCTAGACCCCAATCAGTACATAACCTATTCACTTATACCATTATGAGCTATGTGAGGAAAAATCCAAATATTTATTTTACAAAATCTGTCACAATGTAGTGGTACCTGATCATATAGCCCTATATGGTCACCCACCTCCTTGAATTTCAGACGGGATTATGAGAAATCTAGGCAAACTAGCATATTGGTTCTTGAAGAAAACTTATCTTATATTAGGTTTTTTGGATGCTCAGTTCCTCCCCATGCTCTCCCGTGATTTTTACCAGACCAACTGGTGTGCAGGGAAGTATCTTACCAGACAGTACCGGGAGACATCAACAAGGAGTTGAAGGCAACACAAAAAATGGTATGGCCAACTTTCCCTATCCAGGTTGGCATGTTTTCACTATTAGATTTTGATCACTCCAAAGTGGAGGTTGCGGCTTTGGAAGATGTCAAATTGGTTGAAATTGAATTAAAAGGCACGACCTACACAAAATTGTGGAGAACCACCTGGCCCAATTCAATATGAAAATATATGTGCATGAAAACTCCACATATGATGAAATATTCAAGGGAATTAGGTCTTATGAGGAGGTACATAACAGATTCCAAACATTGTCCCCAGATCAACATGCTAGTTTCCTCAGTTTCCAAAGACACGGGTGAAACATTTTTCCAAAAGTACTATAAGGAGAGTCGATAGTCGCTCCTCTTGCATAGGAATATATGCCTCTAGGTTTTGAACTAGGGTACTCTGGTAAACATAATATTGAGGAAACCCCAAAGAGTTTTGAGGTTTTGGCACAAGAATTAGAAGAATCATTGTCATGAAAGCTAATCCACCAAGCCCTAACTCATCTTAACTCTAACCTAAAGTAAGGGCATGATGCATCTCCTTCGACACTAGCCACATCTGCTGCCAATATAGTAGAGAAACAACAATCTATAGATATCGGTAATATTATTACATCCTTGACACCTCTGCAATCTAGCTTCAGAAATCCTAGTTCCAAAATCATTTTTGTATTTGATATTACCCCAATCTCACCCAAAGAGATGATTCCTTCTGATTTCTTCTTTAGCAAGAAATGTAAGGCCATCGTGAAAAGAGAATCGCATCAGAAAGATGGAAAAATAAATAAAAGGTAGAGAATGATATGTGACGGGAATGATTGAGATGATACATATTTCACAAGGGAAGTTGCAGGTTCATTAGGAGATTTTTCCACAACAAGTCAATGGTGTGTGGACAATTTCACCGGACAACTTCAACAAAAGTGTCTTCTGGTAGAGCACTTGCAATCTCAAATACATGTCATAGAACAAACTATCGGGAACAAGATGAGCCAAGACTTTGAACAAATACGAGCTTACAATCGGCTGCAAATCCAATAGCTACAGGACAACCTTGAATAACTCCATCAAAGTTCACAAACTGACTACGGATTGATCACTCAGCATGATGAAATAATAGGGAAATTGCAAGCTAGATTAGACCTAACCGAAGGTATCTCAGTAGATATCTCTGCCTTCCAGACTCAAGCACTAGAAATAAATGAAAAACTGGAAATGGCCTAGCAGGATCTTTTTATGAAGGTTGATGCCATCCAGAAGTGCTACTAGACAGTATACCTTTCTCTAAAATATGCCTATATTAAGGAAAGAGAATCTTGCTTAGCTCGAGATAGGTTTCACGAATCCATTATATTGGCACATAAAGATAATGTACCTGATTTTCCTCTGCTTTCTACTTCTAAACAAATAAGAGGTGATGTGTCCCTGAAAGTATGGGAAACGAAGTTGGCAGAGAGAAAGATATTATCCAGGGAGGTAAAGGGTGTTGGACACACCTGCCACACTTAGAGGGGGTGTGAATGAGTGTGGGGATCTTTTTCCCAAAACTTCCCTCTTATACAAAAACTCCTTAGTTAACATTAAACATTTTCTCATTACTCATTTATGTCATTTATAATCAGTTATATGTGAATACATATCAGAAAAATATATCAACAACATATAATCAACAAATCATCTCCACAAGGAACACAAAGAACACAAGATGTATGTACAATTTTTCATTTTATTAAGGACTTCAATCTGGGGGATTTTCATAAACAACTAAATAGAGTACAACTCTACAAGAGAACCATATCTATATGCAAGACTCAGCTTACATTCTTAGCACCAACTGATATGAGGCAACAATCCTCAACATATATCAATCTGTCAACATAAACAAGTGCATCAACCATGCACCAACCTGTGCCAAACAACCTGTAATCAACCTGTACCATAAACAAGTGAATCCAACCATGTACCAAGTATATACCAATATGTTTCAACTACTCATCAACAATGACTCATCAATATGTACCAACATCATCAACTATACACCTCATGTATGTGCCAACTCATCAACTGCTTGTCTCAACCATGACTAGTTTTGGATTAGTCAACAACCCCAACTTGAAATAGTCATAACTTTGTACCTGTAATGAATAAATATATGAAACTGATACACAATGTTCTTTAGTTTTTTTAATGTAATTCCTCTAGGTGGCACTACTTGGAACCTCTTAGAAAAGGAGTTATAGCAAAAATGGCATACCTTGCTGAACTCTGAATTATTCTGGAGAGTGACCTTGTAGAGCGTGCCCCGCACAAACTATTTGTTGAATTGATCTAAAACTATTACAAAACATACTACAGACTGTACCCTAACCAAAACATTTGTTCTCGTTGAATTTGGATCCGTTATGAAGACGTTATGACATTTTAACCCGAAACACCTGTTTTTTACTAGTTTCAGGACTAGCCACAAACCCTATTTTCCACAGAGTGTAACTCCCAAAATAAAACGACCCACAAGCTATTTTACCACAGATACTTGGGTATGTTGTCTCAATTACATAGCAATTTCACGGTCTGAATCATTATAGAAAAAAATTTATAGCAAAAATGGTGAGATGACTTGTAAATAACATACCTTAGAAAACATCATCAAAAGAATTTATCCTCCCTTCAATTCCGGCCCTCTTTTCTTCACCTTCCTTCTGAAATTCATCTTAGATATCCTTGGTTACCACAGTCACCTATAGATATTCAATATGCTCAAGTTTTCCACACCAAAAATGCTCAATAATCTCTCACAATAAGCTCTCCATCAATACTACAAAAGATATTCTCACAAGAAGCTCCCCATTGATCCACAAAAAGGATGATCTACAAGAGACCATTGCTATCTTATTTATACTTTAATCCTCTAGGTCAATTAACACATTTTTAGGTCACTTAACCCATTTCTAGGTCACTTAACCTATTTTCATTATTTTAGGGTTAACCACTTTCCATAAATAGAAATTTCTCCAATATTTTATCATTTAAATATTCCTTCTTGATTTTATCATCTTACTTTATCATTTCTTGATTTTTTCATTTTTCTTTATTATTTAAATAATCCGCCTTCACTTTATCACCTTAATTTATCATTTAATTAATGACTTCTTCTTTTAGGTCACTTAACCCATTTCTAGGTCACTTAACCTATTTTCCTTATTTTTAAGGTTAGTCGCTTTCCATAAATAGAAATTTCTCCAATATTTTATCATTTAAATATTCCTTCTTGATTTTCTCATCTTACTTTATCATTTCTTGATTTTGTCACTTCTCTTTATTATTTAAATAATCCACCTCGACTTTGTCACTTTACTTTATCATTTAAATAATGATTTATTCTTTTATGTCACTTTGACTTTTTTGACCTTGGGGGCTTCAAGCCTTCATGTGGGGGTCCTTCATATTTGTAAGGCCATAACTCTCAAACCATGAGGTGTTATGTGACATTCCACATACCACTGGAAAAGGCATGACAAACACTATCCATTTAGGATAGTTTCACCAACAATTTCCTTGATCTTCATCTCATTATTCCACATACAAGCATGGGTTCTCCAACCATTCTTCTAGGATAACTCAATCCATAAAGCGTATTCCCGTGAGGGATTTCACCATAAGGGGACCACTTTGGAGTTCATACATTTGTGCACCTTATCAATCATGATAACAAAATGATGAGACCAAGGGTCCTCCAACCATTCTTCTAGGATAACTCAATCTGCAAAGCGTCTTCCCATGAGGGCTTTGACCATATGGGGACCACTTTGGAGTTCATCCATTTTTCCACCTTATCAATCATGATAAGACAATAATGAGTCATCTATAAATTTTTCCAACAATGCATCATATACCAATGAAACCACAACGATCCATCTTCATCATGTATCAATGACAACTCATTGATCCATCTTCATCATATCAATGAAAACTCATTGATCCATCTTCATCTATGCATTCTCATCAAGGAAAATACATATTATATTACATCAATCATCAATCAATCAATCCTTTGACATCAATCAATCACTTGACATCAATCAATCAAACCATTGGCATCAATGACAACATGACCCAACAAATCTACCTCTTTGGCATTGATGGCAATACCAACATTGATGTCAACACCAATTACCAATTATTGATGTCAACATGTAGATAAGGCATGCTCTACATCAATAGTCAATGTGACTATCTCTCCCAATCAATAAACATCAATCACATCAATGTGATTAACTCTCCCCCTTTGACATCAATGGAAAAGGGTCATTCTCATCTTAGGGCTGCTCCCCTTGCTTGAACTCTCCTTGGGGTTGCTCCCCCTGTCTGAATTTCTTTGATCTTCCTCTTAATAGTCTCTCCCCTTTTGAGCAAGGGATATCACTCTGATGTAATGCAAAATATACATTGAACATAGCCCCCCTGTGACCATTGCTCCCCCTGAAATTATGCTCCTATGCTCTTTCTTCAAGTATATGGCTCTTTTCTAGGTATGCATCTGATAAATATCTCCTCCTAGAATCATGGGAAGAAGAATGAATCCCCCTATGGGTATGTCTCCCCTATATTTTCTGCAAGATGAACATTGTGCTACCATATAACAATCCTTGGACCTGTTCATGCATCAAACTAATGCCATACCAAGCATCATGAAGCAAAAGATATGTCAACAATGAAATAAAGAATCATGAGCAAAATATCAACCAAGTACATCCTTTACAAAATGTGTGCTCATCATGCACAACACCTATGTACATCAACATCATGCAATGTGCCAAAAGATATCATCCATGGAATGTATCAATCATATGCGTTTATCAACATGCCAACATGTGCATCTACCAATATTCCAACCATGTGCATCCACCAATATCCCAACCATGTGCATCTACCAACATGCCAAACAATGTATCATATCACTCGTGATATGTCTCCATCATGAACCAAGTGCCACAATCATGTATCTCAAACAAATGCCAATTGTTCTGCTAATCAAGTAGTACCAATGGTGTAGTATCATCAAGTATATGCCATATATGAGTGTACCAAACATGTACATTACCATTCACCTATACCACAAAATGATGAATCCCATATATGTATGTCAAATCCTCCATAAAACATGTGCCAATCAAACTGCTAGTAGTTGCCTCTTCCAATGTACTAGAAAAGTACCAATCATGCATCAACTATAGATCAACAATGATGTACAACATGATCACCTCATCAAATCACCAACCATATGTCCCAATATGTAGCCCAATCCACATGAAAAATGCATGCACCACGATATCAACATATGCTTGCAATAATACATCATAATATATATCAATGAAACTCAAATATGTACTAGCCATGTACACCAATAGATCAACATCAATCCATACTCATGGGTTAGTGTCATGCACTCAAGATTTTATTTTACATAATCCAATAGATGAACACTTAAACCTATAGAAAATAGTGTCATAACCTGCAACAAACAATGTCAGACCCTATAAAAAAGTGTTATACCATCACATCAAGTTGCAATCCATGTGCATAGCCTTTTTCTCAAGGATTTACCACATATACGTGGTTTGTTGCACAACATCTCATGTATGTACGTGACCTATACAAGTTCATCCTACGTATGTACAAAACTAATACCACTATCACCTGCATATCCTTCAGTAGATGACTTTCTTAAGCTTCCTTTCAGTCTTTCAACTCGTTCTAGCTACTCTGTCTTCTTCACCCACTTCTATAGATGTCCCTGCTCCTTAGAATTTGAGCTCTGAGCATCCATATTTTCAAATATGTCTCTCTTCCTTACTTCATTCCTTCTTCTATCCATGCTATTTGAAGTTCTCATCATGGACTTTCTTCTTGTGTTCCAACACTCATGGGATTTGTGGCCAAATCCACTACAGCTGTAGCATCTCATAGTGTTACAGTGAACAACAATGTGTCCTACTTGATCACATCTCCAACACCTCATGGTGTTATAAAATCTTCCATTATATCTCCTTTCATAAGATCTACATTCAAAAGCTTTGTGACCATATCCATTACATGAATAACAATGCCCATGAAAAATACTTTCATACCTTTGCTTTGGTGTCCCAAGAATAGATTCTTGATTTGTTCTTTTGAAATTTTGTTTGCCTTGTGTAGATGGTTTCTTTGCAACATTGTCTTCCTTCTTCGATGGATTTACCTCATGCTTCTCTGAGGTTCTTTCTTCAGCATGTGTATCTTCTCCTTTGTATCCAAGACCTGATTTATCACATGATGATATTTAACTTTACAAGATCTCATCCAAGATTCGTGAGCTATTCAAGAATTTGTTTGAATTTTCCACCTTCTTTCTAAGGTCAACAATTTCATCTTCTAACTTACAACATGACTTTTCCTTTTCATTTATTTGAATCTTCAATAGTTCCTCTATTCTTTTGGCTTCTTCAATTTGGGTCTTGATATGAACAATGGTTTCAAAACTTTTGCTAATCTCATCATCTACATTCATATCTTCTTTTATATTCTTTAGTCTTGTGATCTCTTCTTCCTTTTCTTCTAATAGAGTCTTATTGTTCTCTTCTTGATCCTTGATCATTTCTTTTAACTTCAAGATGTTCCATATACTTCTCCTAAGAAACTTCTTAGTGTTATTTGAAAGATAGTTATAGTCTATATAATAATGATCACTTCTATATCTATATAAACCCTCTTTGACTTCCTTTTGAAGTTTTAATAGATTTCCTTCTATTCTTTTCATGGAATAATTATCATCAAACTTTACACAAATTGTTTCTATATCTTCTTCTTCACTTGTAGAGAAAAATTCATCATCATCATTGCAATCAAGGGCTTTTTAGGGTTCTTTACCTTCACTTGAAATATCTTCATGATCTTCCTTTTTGCCAACATCAACACATAATTCTTTGCCTTCATTTGAAATGTCTTCAAGATCTTCCTTTGTTCCATCATCACTTGATTCTTTATCTTTACTTGAAATGTTTTCAAAATCACATTTAGAAATAATGCATTCAAGAGTTTTTGGAGATTCTTTACCTTTAGTGATCTTGATGGAGTGATCTTCAATTTTTTATTTCTCCTTCTTTCTTTGATATGGTTCCTCTAGATTTAGCCATAGATCCTTGGCAGAGGTACATTCTCCCATGCTATCTTTGATAGGGTTTGATATTCCACCAAGAATGGTCTTGAGAGCCAATGCATCATTCTTCTTTCCTTCCCTTTGAGCTACAAACTTTGACCTGTTCTTCAATGAAACTGATCCAACAATGGCTACCTTCCAAATTGTTGCTCCCATTATCTTTAAATGTAATATCATCTTTATTCTCCAAGTAGAATACTTTTCCTCATCAAGGATTGGAACTTCATCATCCATTTGTGTGTCTATCGATCTCCTTCAAGTTTGTTAAGGCTTGTAGTGAAGGCCCACTCTGATACCAATTGTTGGACACACCTACCACACTCAGAGGGGGGGTGAATGAGTGTGGGGATCTTTTTCCCAAAACTTCCCTCTTATACAAAAACTCCTTAGTTAACATTCAAAATTTTCTAATTACTCATTTCTGTCATTTATAATCAGTTATATGTGAATACATATCAACAACATATCATCAACAAATCATCTCCACAAGGAACACAAAGAACACAAGATGTATGTACAATTTTTCATCTTATTAAGGGCTTCAATCCACGGGTTTTTCAACAACAACTGAATAGAGTACAACTCTACAAGAGAACCATCTCTATATGAAAGACTCATCTTAAATTCTCAGAACCACTTGAGATGAGGAAAAAATCCTCAAGAGATATCAATCTGTCAACATAAACAACTGCATCAACCATGCACCAACCTGTGCCAAACAACCTGTAATCAACCTGTACCATAAACAAGTGAATCCAACCATGTACCAAGTATATACCAATATGTTTCAACTACTCATCAACAATGACTCATCAATATATACCAACATCATCAACTATACACCTCATGTATGTGCCAACTTATCAACTGCTTGTCTCAACCATGACTAGTTTTGGATTAGTCAACAACCCCAACTTGAAATAATCATAACTTTGTACCTGTAATGAATAAAGATCTGAAACTGATACAAAATGTTATTCAGTTTTTTGTTTGCAATTCCTCTAGGTGGCACTACTTGGAACCTCTCAGAAAAGGATTTATAGCAAAAATGGCATACCTTGCCGAATTTTGTCTTATTCTAGAGGGCACCGTTGTAGAGAGTGCACCACACAAAATATTTGTTTAATTGATATGAAAATGTTACACACCATACTATAGACTATACCCTAACCAACACATTTTTTCTCAGTGAATTTGGATCTGTTATGAAGAAGTTATGACATTTTTACCCAAAACGCCTGTTTTTGACTAGTTTCAGGACTAGCCACAAACCCTATTTTCCATAGAGTGTAACTCCCAAAATAAAACGACCCACAAGATGGATTTTTTACCAAATATACTTGGGTATGTTGCCTCAATTTCATAGCAATTTCACGGTCTGAATCATTATATAAAAAATGTTATAGTGAAAATGGTGAGATGGCATGTAAATAACATACCTTAGAAAGCATCATCAAAAGAATTTATCCTCCCTTCAATTCCGGCCCTCTTTTATTCACCTTCCTTCTGAAATTCATCTTAGATATCCTTCGTTACCTCATTCACCTATATATATTCAATATTCTCAAGTGTTCCACACAAAAAATTCTCAAGAAGCTCTCACAAGAATCTCTCCATCGATACTCCAAAAGATATTCTCACAAAAAGCTCTCCATTGATCCACAAAAAGGATGATCTACAAGAGACCATTTCTATATTATTTATACTTTCATCCTCTAGGTCAATTAACCCATTTTTAAGTCACTTAACCCATTTCTAGGTCACTTAACCTATTTTCCTTATTTTAGGGTTAATCACTTTCCATAAATAGAAATTTCTCCAATATTTTATCATTTAAATATTCCTTCTTGATTTTCTCATCTTACTTTATCATTTCTTGATTTTTTCACTTCTCTTTATTATTTAAATAATCCACCTTCACTTTGTCACCTTACCTTATCATTTAATTAATGATTTCTTCTTTTGGGTCACTTAACCCATTTCTGAGTCACTTAACCTATTTTCCTTATTTTTAGGGTTAACCACTTTCCATAAATAGAAAGTTCTCCAATATTTTATCATTTAAATATTCCTTCTTGATTTTCTCATCTTACTTTATCATTTCTTGATTTTGTCACTTCTCTTTATTATTTAAATAATCCACCTTGACTTTGTCACTTTAATTTATCATTTAAATAATGATTTCTTCTTTTAGGTCACTTTGACTTCTTTGACCTTGGGGGCTTCAAGCC